>JAJMGN010000287.1:0-51701 GCA_030575015.1 Cephaloascus albidus
TGACCAGTGGTTATCATGATTCATTATAGTCAATTGTAGCAGTTTTTGTGGTCGGACTTAATATTTATGGTACCTGTACAGCGATATTTTTGTAACTCTTCATGATATCGATCGACATATCATGTTTAATTATGATTATGACGCGAAATATTCTTACTGAAAAAAGTTGCAATACCATGAGGATATTATATATAATAATATATTTTATTATAAAATCTCCTCATGATATTGAAGATGTCGAATTAATTATAACAGGTCGATGAATATCATTTATAATATATGCTGATACCACTATGGATCGAGTATTTGGCGTTGATGTGACATGTCAAATTATATTGTCACAAACTGGCCACATTCAATTTTCATTGCAGGTAGTTTCAGATCAATTTTCCTGGTTCCGAATCTCAATTGTTTTTAAACATTAAAATACAGGCCACCATTGGCTTTCATATATTTGGTCTTTCAACAAGTTGAGCGTTGAATTTTTGACCTCCACTCGCTTATTTTTCTTCTAATTACTAGTTTCAACAAAAATGTGTACAAAGCGCGACAACAGACTTCTGATGAAAGGAAATATCATTGGGGGTAGCTGAGTATTTTGAATTGAATAATTATTATAATACGTATAATAACATATAATCATTAATGATCAACTGAATATGTTATCTATCGAATCAGGATTAATGAATGTCGGTACACAGGAGAAAGTCTTTAGAATATATTTTCAAGTCTAATTAATCGCTATATATCAGATTATATAAATATCATGTGATCACCTCTAAGCTTTACTTCTCGAATATCGTATATACTAAGCCATGTGCCATGGCCCATCAATACTTATATATTGAATCATCGATAATTGTAATTAGACAGCGACGTACTCGGAATCATAATATAATTTAATAAAATAACTGTTAAAATATATACAGAGGTCAAAACATTCAATTAAAGCAGCGAAAGGCTGCAATTCTAAATAGTATAAATACTAAGAAATTTTTTATAATGTAGATGGTTACTCGATGACATATCAAAAAAATTCAGAACCTGCCCGACTGCCTCTTCGCTCGAGCGTCTATTAAATAAGTCATGTCAATTCATTTGTGCCTCTAGCGTTTCAACAAGTAACTGTATGACACAAAGCCAGTGACCAGTAGCTTTCCGAATTTCAGCTAACTGGATACTGGAAATATAGTGACACTTGATCTAAAACCTGGGGTATATACAAATTTGGGGATAGTGTGCCTGCCGCGCCGCCCAGGGTTGCAATTTTTTAGGAATCGAATATTTGCAACTTTTAGTCGGTCCTTTTGTCGAGACCTTCCGTCTGAATCGATGAGCCGGCTCCTAAATCGACTTGTGGCTAATTTAGGCAATTGTATAATAGGCGCTTAAGTTTCAGCCAATAAATTTTAGTGAGTCAGTTGGAAGCAGGAGCTAGAACATACTACCTAGGAGTCTAGGACAAGGTGCCAGGATTGAATACGGAATTGGCATTGCAAGCGAAGCTCCCTATTATAGTATCCCTTTCACCAACTACGACTACAAGACTCAAGAGACATAAATTGCAACCACAAGATCAGCACTATTCTATGACAATACTATAGTTTGCCATGACCATAATAGAACCTACCACCCGGTGTTTCTGGGATTGATCATTATTTTCACCTACATGTTAACTTCAGCTTATATTCCATGACTAATTAACTGAATGCTGATATCTAAGATTTCCATATACTGGACTCAAGTGTGGCCCACCAAGTTCTAACTTCCAATCATTTTGAGATATACTAATTACTAGAGTCCAGTCTATGCATTATCGCTAGATTGAAACAGTACAAAACAGTTGAATGCTATATACTACTTTTGTGCAGCCAGATCATGATATTACAATTTGCAACCACTTTTATTACTATATCACCCATCTATAGAAATGTCTAGCTCATGAATCGGCAATTCAAACATAGTTCAGCTAACTTCAGCTGACACTTCAATTACTACTACCATGACATAATTTGTGAAATACTGTGGAAAGGATGTTTAAAAATGCCCCACCATTAAGTTAATTAACTAATTACTCTTTCGAAATTAATGTTGTCAATTATGTTTGCCAGTATATACATAATTATGCAAATATGGATATATAATCGATCATAATTAGTGCAGGTCCGTGACTAGGAGAATATATAGTTAGTTGCAGCTTCGTTAATTGGTAATTACATATAATTGTTATATTTTGCTGATTGAGTAATTATGTATTGTCGGCTTGTTACTGTAAAATTATTCGTCATATAATTATATTCAGCGTCAATTAATTCATTTATATTATAATATAGTCGTGATCGATTGTGCAATAAGTTAAAACCTATACGTATACTATAAAAGATTGGGAGTACGGTTAATAGACTAATAAAACAGGCGCTAATATTTATTGTATATTTTAATATATATACAGCTTGGGCTCATATATATATTCAATTGATAATTCTGAAAATATATAATATATATGATCTATTAATTAAATTAATTAAGCTGTACTTCAGCTATAGTAAAGCTGCTGAAGAATATAATAATTAATATATATGTAGAAAATTGCAGCATAATTTTATAAGACCGGAAATATTAATTGTACATGTAATTAATATTAATGTAAACGTCACGTCAAATTATAAATATGTAATTATCTGCGCACGGATATAAGTTATTGCTCATTCGGTCTGATTGAAGAGAAGGTTTCTTCAGTCTACTTACAATTCGCTAAATCTATTGGATTGTAATTTGTGTGGTATTATAGAAAGATGGTGTACATATTTATTATTGACCATATGGATATCACGATTTGTGGAGAAAGTTTCCCGATGAGACCCGGAAATTGGTAATGAAAGGCATGCGGCATGGGCCGCCCATGGCTCGAATATGTATTATGAAGGTTGAATATTTGACTTGTTTATCAGCGGGTTTTAATATCCACCAACGTTCTCCAAGATCAAGTGACAAAGAATCCAGAATGCTGCTACAGAGACAATTATTTGTAACTTGTAACTTGTAAGTTACTAAGTTGGGCCCCCAAATTCCAATTGAAGTTTACTCCAGTCTTTCTGGGTATTGATTTGCCCTTGTAGTACGGTAACTTGTGCACTGCAAAAAGTAACTTTGGAATAAAACAACTCAAACTTATATTATATGTCGCATCAACGTCATGAATAAGGGTGCAAAATTTAGCGATTCATCATTCTAGAATCGATGTAAGTTAATCGAAATTCAATTTTTTCAAAGATCTAGCTAGCTGACTGTACGCAATTAACTGACACCTTATATGATTATGTAGTCCAAATATATATCAAATTACTAGATCCTCATACATTCATCTTTGGTGGGAACTGTATTCGTCTCAGATGCGTTCATTTCACCTATACTACTAGCTTCCAATATTGTATTGTAATTTTTATAGCCATTGTCGTGGCGCCCCTGACAAATTTTGAGTCTTGACAGGTGTTCTATGTTCTTAAACCAAAAGTACATGAGTTTATATTAGAAAGCCGCTGAATTTTGGGCTGGTTGCTTTCACACGATCTATCAATTGTTAGTAACTCAATTAGCAATTTTCGGTATTTATTGCAACTTTATCAACTACTTAAGCAAGAAGCCTAATTATTGTACAAAGATCTAGGTTTTTCTTAGAATGATGAAGGGATTAAGACGTATCCGTCTCAACTACAGTGAGCTATAGCAATCTCAAGGAGCTGAGATTTAAAAGGATGGTTCGAATACCTTGTATAATCTCAGAGTTCCACAATATGGGTTGTTTGAACATTGGAGTGCAAATATTTCGTGTGAAGAACTGAAAATGATATCAATGCTCGATGGAAGATTGCATGACCATCAGTACAAGTCACAGAAAATCGCTCAATTAATTGCAATAGCCCACTTGAGTGACTCTTGACAAAATATTATATTGAATAGTTTCCTTTTCCTAATATTGCACTGCGAGTCGCGACAGTCATACTGTCCTTATCTATCTATGTGAAAACCAAAAAATTCATTATAATTTATGACCGATTCCTTGGATCTCTGAAATCTTATGTAGAAGATAAATCCATATTTCGGCTTTCGATGGTTCGACACATGAAGAGTTGTACGCAGCGCTCCTAATTCTGGAAAAAAGTAATTGATCCGATCTAAATCAAATGAAAAATTTTCAGATAAGCATTTTTTTTTTTTACCATATTTTTAAAATTAAAAAATTAAAATTGGGTAATTATATCAGAAATCAAAGGAAAGTTTTCTTGTTGGGAATGAATTCCAACTAAACACAAGACTAGTAACACACCAAAGAAGTATGAGCCCGAAGCTACGAGTGAGGATCCACAAGTTACAACCCAGATGTTAAATGTGTAGGAAATATTTGGAGCCAGGCTGCAAGACATTTATAAATTAAGATATGGTTTTACGTCAAAATCAATAAGGAAGACAAAGAGATCATAATGTGATCCCCCGGAATGCTTGGATGCCCTGGGCCCACCGGAGGGGCGTCCTCGGGGGTCGGGGGAGGGACGGCATCCAGTGTGCGTCATTCCGATCTGGCGAGCGCCTCAGTGGCTTCTGGCTGATTTTGGTGACACAAACTGAAATTGAAGCTCATCTCGATTCTCGATCGTAGAAATATGCGGCTTGGAATGACAACAAACAGTATAACACACTAATTCCTAAATTTGCAATCTATTTTAATTTTTGAATTTGACGTTGTATAAATACCTCATGTTTCCTCTTTTAACAGATGAATCCATGGTTTGTTTCTCATCGTGTTTAACTTTTGCATATTCCGTCAAATTAAACTATCACGCTTTCTAATCATAGAAGCAACCACTTAAACTCACATATCTGGTTTTGGTAGTGTCACCATCCCTATCAGCTAGCTAGTTATTTACGCAAAAGTGAAAGTTCAACAACTTGCAACTAGATATCAAGACAATAGTCTCAAACCATTTTAATAAAAAAGCAAATAAAATCAGTCATGACTATATCTGCTTTGGAATCACTTACTTTGAACCCATCTGCTAATGGTTCCGGTTCTTTCAGAGGATCTGGCTACGTTCCCGTCCCATTCTCTGGTAAAGAAGATCAATTTGAACAAGTTTTAGATATTATTGATAGTACTGGTTTTATCCCAGAATCCTTAATCGAGTTGGAAACTAGATGGTTCTACGAATCCTTGGGGATTGATGATGTCTATTTCGCTAGAGAGTCGGCGGCTGGTATAGCTTCTCATATCCATGCTTTATATTCAGCTAAAGTTGAAGCTTTTTCAAGAGGTATTTCGGATAAACCTGTTATCCAATATAAAAGAGAAGCTGACGATCATGCTGTATACTTCGATACATCTGCTCCAGGTTCCGAAGATTATTTGAAAAATCGTTTTGAGGAGAGAATTGATACTAAATATATTGATCCCTCTTTCGGTGATTTGAGTTATCGTCTTGAAGCCTTTACTGCTCCTTTGAATATTAAGAAAGATCCTATTTTAAGAAGTGTTTTTGAAAGCAATGAATCCTTGAAAGATCAACTTGTTAGATGTTATTTTGTTTACAAGAATAATTTCAAAGTTAACCATGCCAATCCACAGGAAACTGACTTATCACTTATTGGTGATACCACTTTCTTGCAAATTGCTTCACCAAACACTATAGGTCTTTATTCTGAAATCATGAAAGAGGTTGTCAAAACTACTGGTCCTGTCATAAAGCATTTTGCTATCGCAGATTCTCGTGAATACAGAGTTGTTATTGGTTATAGACAAAAATCATCTTCCAAATATAATTCTGCTTTGGGGGATTTAGTTGACTACTACAAGTTGCAAACAACTCGTAAATATGTTGAACAGTTTGCTAATGGTGTTACCATAATATCAATGTACTTGACTCCTCAGAATGAAAAAGACTTGTTGAAACCGATTGAATTGTCAATTTACCAAGTTATTAAAGAAGCATCTTTATTGTATACTATTCCACACAACTTTTTCCATGAAAGATTCGTCAAAGCTGAATTGTCGTTACAAGAAAGTATATATGCTCAATGTGGTGTTATATTTGTTACTCATTTCTTGAACAGGTTGGGCCCAGAGTATAATAAATTGGTTTCTTTGTTGGATGCTACCAAATCAGTTCAACACGCTGAAGTGTTGCAAAGCTTGAAGAACAGATTGAGATCTGAAACATTCACCCAATCGTATATTCAAGAGATCTTCGATACTCAACGTGAGATTGTTAGAAAGTTATATCGTCAATTTGCTGATGTTCATTACATTCATTCTTCAATGGAAAAGACGTTATCTTATCAAAGATTATCACAAATCTCTCCTGTTGGAAGTCAAGAAGATTTCGAAAAGCTTTTAAGTCGTGAATGCTCTCAAAATGAACACCATGCCTTGGTTTTAAGGGCATTATATGAATTCAATAAGTCTGTCTTGAAAACTAATTTTTATACTCCAACTAAGGTTGCAATTTCTTTCAGATTGGATTCTTCTTTCTTACCAGAATCTGAATACCCTCAAAAACCATTTGGTATGTTTTTTGTCGTTGGATCCGATTTTAGAGGCTTCCATATTAGATTTAGAGATATTGCTAGAGGTGGTATCAGAATTGTTAGATCAAGATCGTTGGATGCTTATCAAGTTAATGTTAGAAACTTGTTTGATGAAAACTACAACTTGGCTAGTACTCAACAACGTAAAAATAAGGATATTCCAGAAGGTGGCTCAAAAGGTGTCATCTTGTTAGATCCAGGTTTGGCACAAAATTCTCCAAAAGCTTGCTTTGAGAAATATATTGACTCCTTAATTGATTTATTGATTAAAGAAGACATCTCTGGCGTTAAGGAACCTTTAGTTGATTTATATAATAAGCCTGAAATTTTATTCATGGGTCCAGATGAAGGTACTGCTGGTTATGTTGATTGGGCAACTTTACATGCTAGACAAAGAGGTGCTCCTTGGTGGAGATCTTTCTTGACTGGTAAATCTCCGCAAATTGGTGGTATCCCTCATGATGAATATGGTATGACCTCTCTTTCAGTTAGAGCTTATGTCGAAAAGATATATGAAAAATTGAACATTGATAATGCTACTATAACTAAGTTTCAAACAGGTGGTCCAGATGGTGATCTTGGTTCTAACGAAATCTTGTTATCTAAAAAGGAAAAATATGTTGGTATCGTTGATGGTTCTGGTGTTATAGCTGATCCAAAAGGTCTTGATAAAGATGAATTGTTGAGATTAGCCAAGGAAAGAAAAATGATTGATAGTTATGATAAATCAAAATTGAGTAATGAAGGTTATGTTGTCTTAGTTGATGATGTTGATGTTAAACTTCCAAATGGTATTGTCATCACCAGCGGTGTTGCTTTCAGAAATACTTTCCACTTGAAATTGAAGGAACTTTTCGGTCACATTGATTTATTTGTTCCATGTGGTGGTAGACCAGCTGCTATTGACACTAATAATGTACACACATTGATTGATGAGAAAACTAATCGTTCTATTATACCTTATATTGTTGAAGGAGCCAATTTATTTATTACACAATCAGCAAAATTGATTTTGGAAGATGCTGGTGCAATTGTTTTTAAAGATGCATCAACCAACAAAGGTGGTGTTACTTCATCCTCTTTGGAAGTCTTAGCTGCTTTATCTTTTGATGATGCTGGTTTCTTGAAGAATATGTGTATCGGAAAAGATGGATCAGTACCTGAATTTTATCAAGAATATGTCAAGAATGTCCAAAAAATAGTGGTTTCCAATGCTAAATCTGAATTTGAAGTGTTATGGCAATTGAAGAAAGATACAGGCAAATCTTTCAGTGAATTATCAGATCAATTATCTGTTACTATTAATCAATTAGGTGATGAATTAGCTTCAAGTAAAGAATTATGGGAAGATGATATTGAGTTTAGAAATGCTGTCTTGCTTAACTCATTGCCAAAGATTTTGTTGGAAATTGTTGGAATAGATGATATTTTGAAGAGAGTTCCAGTTGCTTATCTTAAGGCTTTATTTGCTACTCATTTAGCTTCATCATTTGTTTATACTAGAGGTATTGATTCAAACCCAGCTAAATTCTTGGAATTCATCTCGTCAATTAGAAAGGAATTCTCCAAAAAAGGTCTTCTTTGAGGATCTAATTAGTAATTACGGATACAATTTAGAACAAGTTTTGCCAAAGTGTTTTAACTTTTTTTATTCTTTAGATTTTTAATATTATATTTATTAGTTTCTTGCATAGTGCAAGTTGAAAAAAATTATATAGTAAATGATTTATTTATGATGCTCGTTCATATGATATTTATGTCTATTTAACAGTCTCCTCGAAGTCAACCTGTAATATTAGTTAGGGAACACATGTAACACCATATTTTATTTTCTACTCAATTTTGTGATTTCTATTTACAATCATTATGAGAGTATCTTATTCTATGAAAACTTATGATCTCAGATCAGATAACCTTTATCCACAGCCCTTAGTCTAAACATTATTTGCCTCATCTTTAAGTCTTTGCTCTGCATCATGTTTCAATTTGTTGTACTCATAAAATTTTTCACTATAATGATCCGCACCATAAGCAGTAATGAAAGTTGAAGAAGCCACGAAAAGCTTCACTTTGTAAGGTAACGCATTCCATTTGTTCCATAATGACGATATAAAAGACATCTTGTGGTTATTGCTCTACCGTGACTCGTGAGTGGTTGGATAGCGTGAATTAAAGCTAGATATCATTAGAGAACCGCTACTCAAAGTCAAGGTTGATAATAGATCTACAACAAATTATAATCAATGATTTCCGGGTAATCATGGGGTGTAAATTTGATTGGAGTTGAAAACTTCACAACTTTATATAGTTGAAAACTTCACAACTTTATATATTATGAGGGAAGCTGATGATTGGGAAACAGGCAAATCTACAAACCACAAGAGATAAAAATAACAACTTTTGATAACTGCATCATAACTAAGCAACTCAACTAAATAAAGTAAAATTAACAAGCATTAAAAACTTCAAACATCAAAATCATTTATAAATTACCACTAATAACTTCAGTTGGTTTTGTTATTGGCCATTGGTAAACACCTTCATCACTGAACACATAACTGTGCTTCTTCATGAATGCAGGTAAATCTTTAGGACCCCTTGAGCCATATTCATATGGATGTGGGACTGGACCTTCTTTAGATTCAATATATTGTAATAATGGGGTAAATATTCTCCAACTGATATCTAATTCGTCATCTCTAACAAAATTTGAATGGTTTCCATGTAAACAATCTCTTATTAAGGATTCGTAAGCCTCAGGAATCCAGAAATCTTTAGAGTAACGTGATGCATAAGTTAAATCTAAATCAGTTGTAGAAGTTTGAGTTGAGACGCCAGGAATCTTAGAATTTATCTTAAGATAGACTGCTTCATTAGGTTGAACTCTTATGACTAATTCATTTCTTGTGATGTTTTGGAATATACCTTTTGCAACTTCTTTGAATTGAATTCTGATTTCAACTTTACTATCATTAAGAGCTTTACCGGCTCTCAAGACAATTGGAACACCATCCCATCTTTCATTTTCAATTTTCAAACCAATTGCTGCGTAGGTAACACATTTGGAACCTGGTGTAACAGTTTCGTCATCCAAGTAACCTGGTTTCTTGGAATCTTTTGATTTAGTGTATTGACCTAATAAGATATCATCATGATCAATTGGAGCAATTGCTCTCAAGACTTTGACTTTTTCATCTCTTATGGATTCTGGATCAAATGACACTGGTCTTTCCATGGTTAACAAAGTCAAGACTTGTAATAAATGATTTTGAATAACATCTCTAATAATACCAATATTATCAAAATAACCACCTCTTCCTTCAGTACCGAAAGACTCTTTGAATGAAACTTGTATTGATGACACTGAATTTTTGTTCCATGAAGAATTTAATAATTCATTGCCAAATCTTAATACTAAGAGATTCTTAACCATTTCTTTACCTAAGTAATGATCAATTCTATACAATTCATCTTCAGACCATAAAGGAGCCAAACTGGCTTGTAATTTTGTAGCAGACTCTAAATCATGACCAAATGGTTTTTCAACGATAATTCTAGCATATCCATGTTTAGGATAAACGTTATCTTTTAAATTTTTAGCAACATCAGTGAATGCAGAAGGAGGCAAAGCTAAATAAAATAATCTTTGAGATTTTTCAACTTTTGCGTCAATGTCAAATTTTTCAATTGCATTATTTAAAGCAACGAAACCTTCATTTGAATCATAGTTTCCCTGTATGTAAGAACATAATTCCAAGAATTTATCTTTCTTAGCGACCAATTCATCAGTTTTCAATTTGAAAAAATTTGAGATTCTTGATTTGTATTCTTCGTCGGTCATTTTTGATCTAGCATAACCAATGATTTTAGTTGATTTTGGTAAGACACCTTGAACGTATAAACCAAATAAAGCAGGATATGTCTTTTTTTTAGCCAAATCACCTGAAGCGCCAAAGACAACTATGACAGTATTTTCACCGAATTCAACTACCATGATTTAAAGATGTATTGAGGTTGTGGAGTATAAGTTTTCTTTTTTGAATAAGAGGATTGATATGTAGAAGTAATCTTTTTATATATGATTATGAGATAAAAATATATTTGGGAGCTTGATTACAAATTAGCTTAGTTGCTTGAGCTTGTGATTTTGGATTAAAATGATTCAATGATATTTCAATTTGCTTGCGATGTGAATAACACAAGAGGAGTGTAGCGATGAAATCGAATTGAACAGAAAGACCCCAAAATTAGTGATTGATCCAGCACAAATAAATAGGGAGAAATAACTAAAATTAAATATAATTTGAGAAAAAGGATAAGAATCTTTAAATATTTTTGCAGTTTGAAAAAAATAATGAAATGCGGTGAGTCGAACAGTCATTAGCCACTTAAAGGGCATCGGGAGGCAATCCGGGAATGGGGCGAGTGGGCAATATCACGTGCACCAGCAAGAGATCTGAGAATCTGCTAATACTTGTACAAAGGTGCACTCTTTGTAACAAGTATAAGTGCTTTATGTATGGAGATTAGGGAAGTTGTGTTGGGTGGGGAACCTTCTAAGTTCCAACTGATCCAGCTGGAGCTGGGAAGAGCTCACTGTTTCCCGTTGGAGGTTCTAACTTCTGGGAGGAACAAGTTGCAAGTTACAACGGTAATCTGAGCTCCGAATCCGCTGAGTCACTCGCCACACCGACTTCGGGAAAACTCATAGATTTGGCAGCGAACCCGTAATTTATTTGTACAGTGATCCAGATCTCACTTTGTTTGAAGAGTCTCTTACTAAGTTACTCATTACTAATGATCAGTTGATGGTGTCGGATTTAAATTTTACAAATAGCAAGTGATCTGGATTTGAATAATGGAGTAGGTAGTAGGTAGGTATTAGTAGCAGTTTCATGATACATCCGTAGACAGTTAACTAATCAAGACTCAACACTGTTTAGCAATATATACAGCTGATAAGTTGATAACTCCAACACTTTCGACTCTCGAGCCTCAACCACTGACGTAGTCGCAATTTTCAGTAAACTCAACAATTTACACAAATCTAATCGCTGCAGCCCTGTCCTCAGCAGCTGCTCAAGATTTCCACCAGCAGAAAGTTGGGGGCCTCATTCTTTCAAGTTTCGATTGTGATTTGTGTTACTTGGCACTTGCCCTGTTTTGGTTTTGTACTCCGAAAAACAGCGAACAAAGTCCAAATTTTGGATTAATCCGGAGAATCACAATTTATTTTGATTTGAAGCGATGTCCGATATGTTGCGGTGCGGCTGGCTCTTTAAAAAAAAGTACTATACACTTTGAAAATATATAAAATGCAATTTTATTAACCCATTCCAGTTACCCATGAATTATAATATACTACCCAATTGTTATATTATATATGCTACGCTAAGCTCTCCTCACCACTTGGCACCAAATAAAATCAAGTTCGGATCAGTTGGTTTCTCAACCTTGTTGAAATAAGTTCTCATAATCCTATCTTCACTTACTCCTAATTCACTCACAATCTCACCGATCCAATTAACCAATTCACCATCTGTCACATTTTTGCCTCTTACAGGAACTGAATTGTAATTGGCTTCAACTTTACTGATCCATTCTTTTTCGTTCCCTTCGGTGCTTCCAATTTGTCCTCCTCCGTTAATACATCCTCCAGGACATGCCATTATTTCGACATAATCACATTTGGATGCGTCAACAACTTCAACGGATTTCCCTTCTTCTGAAGCTTCAATTTTCTTCTTACGGCGTACCAATTTCTTAGCACCGCTAGTATTTGGCTTTAATTTTCTAATCAAATTTTGAATATTTTTGAATCCATTAAGTACACTTGAGTTACCATACATCTCACCCGTATCTTTATTCAATAACCTTATTTCATAATTATCATTATTTTTACCTGCGATGAGTTTAATCTCCAATAAGTTTTCATCTATATCCATATTTTGTGAGATAAAGGTTTTCAATGATAGAATGTAGTTGAGACCGTACCCACCTGACGCAGAACCTTCATCATTCAACCAACAATCATTGATATATTTCAAATTCTTAGGACCATACTGATAATATAACTCATTCATATCACATTCTAGTATTCGGCTATTAATATTTTCATTGAATCTGATATTTTCAGATTCCAATAGTTGAACTAATTCCTTGGCGGTTATAACACAATCCACATCAATATCTGTACTCGACTTTTCTGGTCTAGCAGCTTCCAACTTCTTATCAAAACAAGGCATTATAGATAAATGATAAATATTCTCTCTTGGGATATTCAACTCTTTACTGGCACTTTCCTTTAATAAAAATCCAGTAATTTGTTGTGGTGACTTGATGGTTGATATTTTTGGTAGTATAAATGGATGTGTCTTTTCTGCATATAAAACCCACCCAGGACAGATACTGGATAACACTGGACCTGGTTCTTGTCCCTCTGTAGAGTTCAGAAATTTTCTTTTGATTATATTTTGAGATTCGTAGATCAACGATAATTTTCTACCGAGACTTGTCCCCACGACATATTTGAACCCCAATTTATGAGCAAACAAGTCAATAACACACCTGTCGACTTGATCAACGCTGAGCCCGAAAGCAGTAGCTAAAGACGCTCTGGACTGGTTGGATATACTAGCAACGAAAACTTTATCATTAGATACTAAATTTTCTTTAATCTGTTTCAATAATTCATTATGAGAATGCTGAGAAACCAAGATCTCTTCAGCGGAAGTTATACACCCGGAGCATGCCAAACAGTCAGTTAACGATATTTGTGCAGGTGTAAGTTCCTTTGCTGATCCATCAATACCAACTTCTAATGGATTACCAGACTTATCAATCTCAATCGATGATTCTTGATTATTGAATGATGGGGCGTCCACAGGCTTAATACAGGCAAGTCCCGGCACTATGAAGTCGTTAAGATCATCAGCTGATAGTATTGCACTCATTATTGATATATTTTGCGGGACGTTATTAATTACGAGATATCTAATTCTTTTATAGGTTTGGTTATATTTTTGATAGTGAAATAATTTCCATATCTAGATTAATAATGCGGCTGTGTCCGGGTAAATAACATTTTATATAGCGAATGAAACCAAGAGAATTTGTAAGAGAAGAGGAATGGTGTACGGTATGGACACTGGCAATTGACTCCTGGGCATTTCTTTGGGCTTAAATTTTGATACTTGTAAGTTTTAACTAGTTATTACTTATTTAATCTTGATTGGGACATCCGACAGTGTACTTAAACTTGGTTGGAAGATTCTTTGTTTTGAATAGTTTTAAACTAAGAAGTCTAAGTGGTGTTGGAACGAACAAGCGCCTCACCTCGAATCTTGATATATTATGCTACCTAATTTCTACTTTTAATGGTCTCCCTCGATTTTCTAGTACCACCGCATCAATCACTGCTTCTTGTCAGTATCTCGAATGTAGAATATTCAATATATGCTGCACTCAATGAGATCCAATATTTAGACTTTATTCTGGTAATGACCTAGAATATATGAGAGCTGTTCCTGGGCTCTTCATCTGAAGTTTATCTACGCTATGTTGTACCACCCAAGAAGATACATAATGCACATTATAAGTACATTAGGGTATCTTTTATTTTTCATGTCATATCTTTTATCATATATATATCTAACACCGCTGTTGTCACTTCTGTTAAACAACATGCTCCTCTTCAGAAAGATCACTTAGCTCAAAGTCATCGACTCTTGAATAATCATTTGCTAAACTAGCCCCACCACCTTCTGACTTGTGAACTAAATGCAAATAATATTCTAAACACAAAATGAACCAGAGCATGATTAAGAAACTTGCTGAACTGATTGTCAAGATATAAGCAGAATGATCAGCTCCAAGGTTTCTTACCATCATTAACTGCTCTTCATTTGCACCCATAAACAAAACACCAGCTTCTATTAAGCAGAAAGGAGGAAAGTATTGAAAAGATAAGATTTCACCGTTACCTGTATTGTATCTTTCATCCTTTAAGATGATTGAAATCTCGATAATTCTCAATAATCCACCACACAGCAATGCAAAACCGAAAAAAGCATGAACTTTAGTACTAATCTCTAATACTTGAACATGTTGACCCATTGAGTAACCCGTAAAGATCAATAATAGAGCAGGAATAAAAGTTCTTTTCCCCTTGAGTGATAACCAAATACCTAATAGACCACCTGCCCACCAGATAATACCCATTGATGTATGTTGATAATCTCCATGAGACCAAGGTTCTTTGCCCCATCTATGTTCTGTAAACGTATTTATTATACCCCAGAAACACATGACCGAGCTGTCGTAGAATTCAGCACTATACTTCCCATCCCTATTGATTCTTAATGACGGTATGACCAAGTTCAATGTTAAAACAAATCCATATATGACAAAAGCACTTCCCATAATAAGATGCGCAACCATTTGTCCACGTTTATTTGGTTCCTGAGCAAATCCAAATAATGCCATTGGGGCAAGAATAACTCTGACCCATCCTGCTATCACTGAAATAAATGAAAAACCTTTGTGTAATTTCCCAAAAATAGGATGTGAAAGTCTTTTTGTATTTGCGAAACTTCCCAAGACAAGTGTAGCTATTGATAAAATCAACATAATCCATGCTGATATTCCAGAAGCTTTAATTTCATGGCCGTTCATATCATTGAATCTTAAAAAAAGTGCTTCCAAAACTGCATCTGCTGTAGTTATACATTGTAGTATAAATGCAATTGTAAACTTATTAGCAAATGAAAAAACTGCTGAAATCGAAGGTAATATGAGTAACAAGAAAAGCACCAGTAACCAATGGAATGACTTGCCAGCACCACCTTTCCCTGATATATCTATCCGGTCTTCATCATCTACCATATCCATACCATTGACTTTAGCTAGGCATGTTAAGATCAATATGGCAGACCCTGTTGTACTCCAAGTCCCTATCAACCCGCTTCTCATGTCTCTTGTAAAAAACGATTGTTAATTATATTGATATTGAGAAGTCAATAGTTCCGTTTGAACAAACTGATGTGATACG
Source organism: Cephaloascus albidus (assembly GCA_030575015.1). Taxonomy (NCBI): domain Eukaryota; kingdom Fungi; phylum Ascomycota; class Pichiomycetes; order Serinales; family Cephaloascaceae; genus Cephaloascus; species Cephaloascus albidus. Next base: position 15,629 of record JAJMGN010000287.1, read on the forward strand.
AGGTTTTCTTTACCAAACTTTAGTCCAAAGTTCTAATGAATGGTCAATTAATATGTTCAAAAGTAACACCATTTTCATTTTACCCATGCGGTCTTACCTTTTGGAACGAAATTCACTTATGCACTCGAGCCCTGTTCTTTATTTCATCGATCGTAACCATATGGCAGACTGAAAGAAAATATGGCTGCAAATTGCTGTAGACATGGTCCATGGACGATCGATCTATCGAAACTTGAAAGTGGTTCAGTCAATTTCCATAATTTCAGGTTACGTCTGTAGAAACATATGTGATTGGATTATTTGCGTCGTTTTCAATATTCCATTTTGTATAAGCAATTATAATAGATTGCGTGCCTTTACAGTGGAACAATAATCTAAAAACTGTGGAATCTATATTTATATTATTCTTTGCTTATCGATTCAAGCTCACCTTTTCAATCCTTTATCATCATCATCAGCATCATCAACAATTCTGAACATCTCATCATCATAATCAGGAGCTGTTTCACCATTAAACCTATCAAATAATAAATCTCTTTCCTCATCACTTGTTCTCCTTTTTGACCCATTATTATTACCAACGTGACTTGATGGGAAATCTCTACGATCTTCTTCACCATCATCACTTTCCTCATCATATTCCTCTGATGGGATAATATCAAACTCATATTCTTCTCTTCTGCGACGGCGTGGGATCGCCCTATTCTTATTCAAAAAGAATAAACAGGCAACAAATCCAATAACGGCTAAAACGAAAAAGTATTCTCCATAATGACTGTTTGTGTAATTCTTATAAGCTCCTTCTTGGTCTTCATCTTCATCTTCGTTTTCATCAGAGAAGTCTGTGTTTTCTGGGGCTTCCTCAATATTTGTAGCTAACGCACTTTCTATGGCAGCTGCGGAACTGCTAGTTGAAGGAGACGAAACAGCAGATGAAGTGGAAGGAACATCCTCTAAAATAATCTTTCTATCTTTTGAGTAATCCTTGTCAATATCATATACTTCTGCTTTGGAACCATCAATTGATTCCCCAAATAATTTTAATTGCCAGTTCTTGAAATGGATGTCATTTTTAGTTTGACTTCTTACTTGTAATTTCCATTCACCTACACCTGATTCACCCCAATGAGCAACACTCATAAATGTCCAGTCTTTGAATCCTTCATTTGATTGATCTCTTGGCCTGTATGTAGCTAATTCCGAAACGACACCCATTGGTGAGACCAACTGAACGTTCGTCTTTCCCCTCATTGTTGCATCAATATTTACTTTTAAGGTAACATGCTCCAATTTCTCTAAATTGGCGGCTCTTAAATCTTCCTCAGTAACTTGTAATGTACTTTCTAAAACTTTGGAATCATCATTCTTGATACCATCATCAACTATAGTCAAATCTGCGAAATACCATGACTGAGGTTTAACGTTTTCCCACGATTGGGCTAACTTAGATATTCCATATGCATCAATCTTACCATATCCATATTTATGGGAGTATCTCCTGTTCAAACCAGTAGTTTGATAATCTCCATCTTCCTCATTCAATGGGATTGAAGATAAGATTGAGACATATTGTACGTCTCTCCACGTTAGATTTGGATTCGCTTCCAATACCAATGAATATATACCAGCGGCTAATGGAGCAGCAGCTGAGGTGCCTCCATGGTTATCTGTACATTTCCCATTAATGTCAGTAGTATGTATATGCTCACCGGAACCAGAACTGTATGTGACGACCATCACGGCAGAGCATGATTCAGAATAAGGAGGATGTAAACCTTTATGATCTATAGCACCAACAGTTATAGAGTATATGCTATTCGTATACCCATCAAAGTTACAATTATCACCATATCTTCCACCGTTACCGCTTGCAAAAACATAAACTGCACCTTTTTCTTTACGACCTTCTTTGATACCTTTCAACATGGCTTTTCTAACGATATGATCAGGAGCCTGTAAAGTTTTACCATCATCGTTTGGGCCCCAAGAGCACGAATAGATATCGTTCACATCTAATCCGTATATCAAAGATGCAGCTTCCTCTTCAGCTGTAACTGTACCTGATAAAATCCTTATTCCAGAGACTTTTGAGTTATATGCTACACCAATACCACAATAATCATTTCTTATGGCCGCAATTTCAGCTGCACATCTAGTACCATGATAATCATCAACGAGTCTTGGTTTAGGCAAGTCTGTATTATCGTTAAAATCCCAAGAACCTTCTTTGCAAAAATTCTCAGCCAAGTCTTTTGATTCATAGTCTAAACCATCATCAACAACAGCGGTAACAATTCCATTACCTGTGATATTTTCAAACCATAAACCTGTAACATTGACGTCGTGGCCTGGGAAGTTTGTATTTATCAAATGCCATTGTTCATTGAAGATAGGGTCCTTAATGTGTAGCTTCTCTGAAACAGCGTATAACTTTTCTTGAGACGAATCTTCTATGGGTATAGGCAATCTTTTCTGTAATTTCTTAGGCGGTAATAATTGTAATGATTTCACACCATTCTCTATCAAGCTATTGTAAAGATCATCATCTCTTTTCATAAGATTGTGTTCATTTGAATTTATGTTTCCAAGATTATTGTTATATTCATGTGATTTATCAATGCTAAAGACATGGTATGATTCTAAGCCTCTTACTGGATGCTCATATTTGAAGTGGTCTTGATAGGATTCGGTAAATCGCGATAGAATGCTATCATCATGTAGTTCTATTGTGAAGTAGTTTTTCAACTCATGATCTTTGATATATTTTGATGACTTTGATAAATTTGGTAAGTTTGGTAAGTATGGTGGATTTTGAAATGCGTTAACATTCAATAGTATTGGCAAAAAGGATACAATGAATTTCCAGTTTATTCGCATTTTGGCCTATCAAGGTAGTTATTGAATGCTGTTTGTTGTTATTCTATCTATTTCAATGATTAAACGATATCTGGTGCTGTCGCTGGATTGTTGTGCTCATGAAACATCCTAGTTTTACTTTTGCTTTTACCATTTAATACGTGTTGAGTGTGTAATCACCGAAGAGCTTACTACGACGGATCAAATCACTGCCAGAGAGTTGGGCACAGTGTGTATAGCCTTGCGTTTTCAGTAAGACGTCTTGATGGATACATATAGTATTATATAACTTAGCCAGGGAATTGTGCTATATTCACTACTATACGCAGCTTTAAATCATTATAGGTCTACATTTAAGCACAGGTGGTCTTGTAGTGAGGTTCCAGCACTAAAACACTTCGAATTCTGGAATCTTGATTCTTGCCTATATCGACTCATCGCTCGTAACACGGGAGTGCCCGATCAGATAATAATTATATGCCACACTTTTTCAGTCAGGACCAGATCAGATCAAAACTCCTTTTATTGTTCTTGTTTTATCCTGAATCTTTCTCTGTGTTTTTTTTATAGCACAGAAGCAGTTGCCAACTTGTCCCGAGATGGTATTAATAGCTTGCGGCCAGTTGTGCTCAAGCGCAAGTTTATACGAGAATTCACTAATCGCAGTGAGATTGATAACAAGAGCTGTTAAAAATAATGCTAAAATCTTGTTTTTACCAGAAGCTTCGGACTACATTGCCAAACATGCCACTCATTCTAAGCAACTAGTTCAATCTGTTGAAAACTCACCTTTTGTCACCGGAATTCAGAAGAAATTGAGAGAATTGAGTGCAAATGGTCAATCAATCTGTGTTAGTGTTGGTATACATGAACCTTCTTTGAGCGGTAGAGTTAAAAACACTCAGATATGGATCAATGAAAAAGGTTTGATTGAGCACAGATATCAGAAAATCCATTTATTTGATATTGATATTGAAAATGGACCAATTATGAGAGAAAGTGAAAGTGTTGAGCCAGGAAACGAGGTATTGAAACCATTCCAAAGTGTCGCTGGTAAGATTGGTTTTGGTATCTGCTATGATATTAGATTCCCTGAATTGGCATTGAGATTGAGAAAATTGGGGGCAGAGATTTTAACTTTTCCTTCAGCGTTCACAGTTAGTACCGGTGCAGCTCACTGGAATTTATTGGGGAGAGCCCGAGCTATAGATACCCAGTCGTATGTCGTGATGGCAGCTCAAGCTGGTCAGCACCAGGCTCAGACTAAAGAGGACATCGCCAATGGAGAAAAGCCTATCAACAAGAGAGTGAGTTATGGACATGCCATGATTATAGATCCTTGGGGCACTGTGCTATGCGAGTGTTCCGATATCGAAGCTGGTAAGGAGGACATCTGTATGGCGGACATCGACTTGGACAGATTGGAACATGTTCGAAAGAACATGCCATTAATGGACCATCGCCGACCAGATGTGTTTGGGTACGATGTCTGAGGTGTTTTCAGTGTAATAAATGGGGTTACTCGTACCCACGCAATACATTTGTTTTTGTTTTTGTTTTTTGTACTCCATCTTGTAAAATGTTGTGCTAACGCCAAAGTGCTAGGGGCGGAGAATTGGAAGTCGCGCACATACCCCATCTGAGATAGTCGGATTATCTCGCCAGTATAAATAGCTTGCCGCTCCCATATATTTTCCAGAAACTGAATCAAATATTCAGCAGCAACTACAATTTTCATCAATATTCCAATATTCCAAACTACGTCAAAAACTTACACAAATGTTCAGAACTTTACAAAACATGCCTGGTGTCATCACCATTTTCCACTCTCCAAAGAACGCTGTCTCCCAGCAATTGTTGCATCAGCTAACTTACTCCTCGTTGCCATTTAAATCGACTCCTTCAAGATCTAATGGATTCCTCTCAAAAATATTTGGTAAAAGGGAGGTTCCTGAAGCAGATAAATATACTTTGGACATTCAATCAAACAAATTGCCAACTTTCAATCAATATTTAAGCATCATCCACACCTTATCAATACATCCAGATTGCAAAGAGTCGTTCAAAAAAGCATTTCCAAAACTATCAAGTGAAATAAAAAATTCAGTAATCGATCTTAAGACTCCAAATGAATTTGAGTTTTACTCAGATTTCTGTGATGGTAAAGACTTCTTCAAACCTCCATTAGTTATTGATTGGGAAAATGCTCTCATCGCTACAGATGAACAAGGAGTTGACAGAATTTTGCAACATTATAAAAGATCCCATGCCGCTGAAGATTAAGTTGACGGTCACTCTGATATATTTTTTATTAAGGCAACTCATTGAGTTTTGGTTAAAGTGTTTAAGGTTGATTTGCATATGGGTTTAGTTTTGAGATTTCAAGTTAATATTAATATTTAATTATTAGTTTTATTATATGATCTGTAGTAGAATTCGTAGACACCAGGTCTAAAAAGAAAAGCGAAAAAAAACATATGACAGCTAGTAACCCATTCTTTTGATGACATAACTCTGAGCTAAGACACCAAAAGATAACGATAACCCATCTTTTATCCAATCTTGAACCCATTCCTTTGGATCAACATTGTTATTATCCTTAGCGCTATCTTCTTCTAACCAGTTCAACCACTTAATAGGGAATGATTGTGATCTTGTAACGATAGTTAAATCATGAGTAATGTCCTTTAAGACTATAGTAAACGAAAATGAATTAGGATTGAAACTATCTATTGTAATCAAATCTTCTGGATCTGGATTTGAATTATTGGTATCTGCGGAATTAATGTGATTTATAGGTTGAATGGCTATGAATAAATTAGATTGTTTAAATTCTTTTTCAACTTTGGTTTTCGATTCAAACTCTTTTATTGATGAGTCCAAATTTGCAAAAGCCAATTTTTCACCATCTGATAATTTACCTCTAAAAACATTAAGACTTCTTGAGTCTTCAACAACTTCGTAATTGTGGATCCCTATTTTTATACCACCTTCAACCTGATTAATAACTTTTTTGAAATTCTTTTCAATTATATTGTTTAAATAACTCAAATGGAAATCATTAATAACATTGACTGTAATTAATTCTTCAGTATTGATAACTGAGTTAATCACATTGTTCAAAGTCAAAGATAAATGATTTAAATTCAAATTTTCAGTATCAAGTTTATCTATATTCAATTCAGGGATATATTTCGATAAATTATCAATTGCGGAATATTCGTTAAGAGATTGCTCAGCTTTCAATGCATTGGAGGTAATTGATCCCCATAATGAATTAACTTTACTTGATCCTTCTTTTCCCCACCAGTTTGTGAACGAAGTTATAGGGTCGTTTACTTCAATTTGATCTTTAGCGTCTAATTTTTCTGGTTGCTCTATAGTGTCTGCTTCTTTAGATTGTGTTGTAGTAGTTGTTGATTCCTTCTCATTCAACTCTGTATCCTCTTTGAGATCTGTTGGAGCTGGAGTTGATGGTTTAGATTGGGCTGCTAATTCATCTAAGAAACCTAATATATCTTCATCTTTATTAGTGTTTGATTTAGCATTTAAACTTGACTCATTTTTGTGTGACTCGGGTAAAGAGTTCAAAAATTCCATAACATCATCTTCTTCTGTTGACTTCTTTGGTTCTGACATCTTCAATTGAAGAAATAATTAACTTATAACTTGGCTCAAAACAGAAGAAAGCTGATCAAGAAACTTGTTATTTTATATCGAATCTTGATATGGTCCTCCGGAAAGCTCATCCACAATTTATGGTTTACGGACTACCAAATTTAGCGTTATGTGCCTTGTGTAGATTAGTTAATTTATCAATTTTTGAAGAAATTGCATGAATCTCGAAGTGCTGCAGAGAATTTCAACTTTGAAATTAGAATCGTTTCCAATTGTTGAAGACAATTGAGAGGAAAGACAATATACTCAGAGAAAAAGTAAGGCTACAACTAATCATTTAAACACATTTTATTTCATAAAATACTAAAGATCAAACATTATAACGATCCTAAAGTTTATTCAATAAACTTAAGCGGAACCGTTAACTTTAGCAACATGTTCTAATAAATCAACAACTCTGGTGGAGTAACCAAATTCATTATCGTACCATGAGATCAATTTAACGAATTTTGGTGATAATAAGATACCGGCCTTAGCATCGAAGATAGATGATCTTGAGTCTGATAAGAAATCAGTTGAGACAACAGCATCTTCTGTGTAGCCCATGACACCTTTGTATTCACCTTCAGAAGCAGCTTTGATAACTTTTGAGATTTCTTCGTAAGTGGTTTCAGTCTTTAATTTAACAGTTAAATCAACAACGGAAACATCAACAGTTGGGACTCTTAATGACATACCAGTTAATTTACCATTTAATTCTGGAATAACTTTACCAACGGCTTTAGCAGCACCAGTGGATGATGGAATGATGTTACCTGAAGCGGTTCTACCACCTCTCCAATCTTTGTGGGATGGACCATCAACAGTCTTTTGAGTGGCAGTGATGGAGTGAACGGTGGTCATTAAACCTTCTTCAATTCCGAAATTATCGTTGATGATTTTAGCTAATGGAGCTAAACAATTGGTAGTACATGAAGCATTTGAGACAATGTTCAAGTCTTTGGTGTATTTTTTATGGTTGACACCAACAACGAACATTGGGGCATCAGATGATGGAGCAGTAATGATAACTTTTTTGGCACCACCTTCAATGTGCTTTTGAGCACCTTCTAAAGTGGTGAAAACACCGGTGGATTCAATAACGTAATCAACACCAGATTTACCCCATGGGATTTGGGCGGGATCTCTTTCTTGATTAACAGCAATTTTGTGACCGTCAATAACTAAGTAGTTACCTTCTGAGGAGACTTCACCTTTGTATTTACCATGGGTGGAATCATATTTGAACATGTAAGCAGCATATTCTGGAGCAATGAAAGGATCATTGATAGCGACAACAGTGATGTCTTTTCTGCTTAAAGCAATTCTTAAAACAAGACGACCGATACGACCGAAACCGTTAATACCAACTGTGATAGCCATTATTATAATATATTTGATTAATTAATTAATTGAGTGACAATTGATTGAAGCAAAAGCACAAAATTCGACCAAGGGGCGGCATGAAAGGTTTTTATATCGAAGATTCGAAGCAGCAAGGTCAGTTGGACACCACCCAACACACAATGGCCGGGTGAGAGCAAAAGTAATAGTGTTGCACTTGTAAGTTGTATGGACAGGCCGGGCTCACCAGCTCCGAGCGCTCAGGCTTTGAAAAAAGCTGCTTGTGTCAGCTGACGGTATACTTCCCAAAGAAGTAGTAACATGCTAATGCTCATATTGTTTTCGAAGAGCTGCTGGAGCAATGGAGAAACTGAATCTCAAAAAAAAGGAGGAAATCTACACTTCCTAATGCGGGATAACACTTTATAGTATATTCATTATTTTAGGGTTATAGCTGCTCTGTATCTTTTGAGCAGATAATCTATCCCTCTTTTGAGCATATCTCATTGGAGTCTGGAACAAGTAACCACTACTTATTCCAAAATCAACAAAATGCACCATACAACCGAAACCAAAACCACACCAAAACCACTCCAAATAACTAGATATTGCCAAACCGGTGCAAACAGGAATCTCAGTAACATTAAACCGAGACTAGTCAAATTAAGAACCAATGTGAGAATAAGCAACCCGATCACCATAAATGTCAATATAGCATTGTCCGTCATCAAATGATCAGGGTTTATCTCGAGGATTGAGTAAATTATACCGCATAATATCCCCAATAGCACAATTGATAAAAAAAACGATGAAAAGTATAATAAGCTCACTGTCTTGTCATAATCATCCTGATATTTCTGAAAGACTTCACTTTCACTTAATATCTTCAATCTTTTCTTGGATAGTTTTTTTTTCTTGTACACAAATCTATCCAAAAGATTAATCAAAGTATTTATGAAGCTTGAATCATAGTAACTGTGATTGTAACCATCATTAGCATATAAAACATGGTTTTGATTTGAATTATATATGTTATCATAATCATTATCAAACTCATTCCAATATCCAGCAATCGTCGTAGAATTTGTTGAATCCTTAGAAGAATTCTTCGATTCTGTTGATGAATTGCCCCTTTTCAAGTGATTCCCATTAGTTATTGATCCATACAGTTGATGGTTATCATTTGAATTGATTAAAGGGTTTCTTTGATTGACGAGCATATTGTTTCTCTGAACATTTTTGGAATTTCCAACATTTTGTGTAAGGAGAATTTCATTAGCCTTTAGTAAATTTAAATTTTTTATATTTCTGATATTATTGAATGAATCAAGATTTATATTTAAATATATGGAATTGAAATAATGGAACCAATTTAAATTTTCAAAATATTTCAAATTGAGTTTATTTGATTCTATCAAGTTGGATATCTTTTCTGGTAATTCTAATATTTGATTATTATAATTAATAGATAGGTTATCATATGGGAATTTGTCAAACAAGTTGGAATCATCGTTTGGTTGGAAAAACTCCGCAAATGATAAGCCTAAATCTTTATCGGTAGTATATATATTCGTATCTAAACAAAGATAATAGTCTTGTTCATTAACTCCCGGGGAAGTATTTGAACTGGATGCTCTATTTCCATTCATTTCACTTCTATTGTCATGTTCCTCAGATGTCAATAAATATCTAAATCTTTTGAAAATTCTCTTAAACATTGGAGTAAGGTTCTTGCTTTGAATCCAAGTAAGTGTCATTTTAGTCAACCCGCTGTATCGGTTTATGAATTCATTAAGTTTCTTCTCATGTTCTTCCTTGCTATATACATTCAACTCTTTGTTTTTTTTAAGGAGGGATAAAAACAAACTTATTGATTCATTAGATAATGTACAATGGGCAAACCTTCTAAGCCCACCAACTTCTGATATTATTATTGATTCTTCTTTATCACTTTGCGTTATTATAACTGAAGGAGGGACTTGTGAATATTGATTTGATAGATATAGTATTGAGCAATAGCTATTTTTTTCAATGATATCAAAACTATTATCTTGAGGGTAGCCTATACTATTTTGTTGTGGTACTCTTGTTAATGAACCAGTTTTCTTCAAGTTTAAAAAAGATCTAGTCTTAAGTGATTGAATATCATCATTTATCACTTTGAAATCTATCGATAAGTTTAATTTTAATTGATTCAAGTTTTGGGAATCCAAGAGATAATTAACCTCGAAATATGATTTTGCAAAACTGTTCAAGTCAAAAGTTGAGTTATTCCAGTTGGTTCTGTCTATATTTGATTTCAATTGAGACTGCGAATTTCCAACTTTGGTGAGGATTTGAGTTCTCTCTGTATCATTTTTCGCTAGATTTGTATCTTTCAAAATTTCTAGTAAAAAAGTGATTTCAAGAATTAATGGTGTCAAATCCACAATGGAAAATGAATTTGGTTCACGGCTCAAATACCCATTGACCAGCTGAGCGAATCTTTCTCCGTTTTCAGTGTTCTCTTCTGCTTTAGTAGTATAATATTTGTTGAATTTTTTGAACAATTTGGTCAAGGCTATTTTTTGAATAACAATAAATTTTGATAAATTTTTAACTTCCTCTGAAATTATTATTATATTATTGAAGTATTTCAATTTGATCTTTTCACTTAAACGGTTTGAGTTCAAAGCTCTACTGAAATTATTCTGGATGACTGTTAAATTTCTCTGTAACTCATTTCTCTTCATCGAAGTGAACAAATTTACATTCTGAATTTGGTCTTTAACATTTGTTGCGAACTCATCAACTGATAAAACATAATCAGTATTGACGCTGTGGGTGTTCCTCGGGACATTACTTTCGGTGGTTACTGACTCTTTACTGCTGATGCTAGCATTATCTTTTGGAGTTGTCAATAATCTGATTTGGCATTTCAATTCATTGTAATCTAAATTGTATGCTTTCCACTCTGGTACCGATAGCTTATCTAGTTTCTTTCCAAACTTCATGATTGGTATTGCGAGATGTTGATTTCATGTGATGAGGCCATATATGTTTGTAATTTCTAAATATACTGATATGGATTCTGGATAAAGAAAGGAGACTTAAAGGATACTCTCTGCAAGAAAACTTGACTGAAAAAACTTTACTTAAAAAGCACTAAAAAATTTGGAAGATGGAAATTACGATAAGAGGCACGTGAGTGTTAACTAAATTCGGAAATGAGAAGATCGTCGGTGTTCGTTAATTCAGCTTTGCTTCCAATTCCAACTGCCATTGAAGTACAGTTTCTGTATTCCAATTTCCACTACTCTTTCAGCTCTTCTGGTTTTTATTTCTCAGTGAGAAATTAGAATGTCTATTAGAATTTGGCAGATCTTGGAGCATTTTTTGTAGCTTGGGCAAGGACTCTTGACTCTTGACTCTCGTTCGTTCTCAGAGATCAGCAGACTGCTGCCAAACTAGAAAGCATGTGACAATAGTCTCACCAATTGGAAATTGCACTTGGCAGTGTTGCCAGTGAGTCGTGACTCGTGACTCGTGATCGGAGTGACCATTCGCGAACCCGCCGCCCGGCGCTTAGCAGCTTCAGTTGGACCAAAAACCCTGTCTCAGCCTTCAGCGGAGTCTGGGCCCTGGCTGTAGCCTGTGGCAAGTTTGGGCGAAAGCAGTGGCACACAACCATGTACATGGTATCATGATTCATGATTCATGATATGTGAATCAATCTTTGAACTCACAAATGGACTAAAAATTATGATGAATATCATAGTTGCAACTGTTAGCTCACATTACTGTCTTTTCTCGCTAACTATATATAAGCATATTCAATCAAAGCCTATAAAACGTATAATTAATTTGAGGAAGAAATATTATATAGATTGAAAATATGATCTTCATATGGCTATTCTTTTTCGGTTTTTCGGAAGTTATATATAAGACGTAATTGTCGCACAAACAAAGTTCAACCTGAAAATATATCATTATAACTAGTTGAAAGAATACAACTTGATCGTATAAACTAATCGAATTTAATACGCATATTAATATCAGGAATTTGAAAGACAGATAGCTATTGAAACAGAAGCTTGAAGAGTGTTCATAAATTAGATATATGTGGATGCAGTTGAACTTTTAGGATATTTGGACTGTTATATTTGAACGTGACGAAACTGCAGTACAGAATTAATTAGTTAAAACACCAATCAAGTACTAATTAGTCAAAAATTAATTAATAATATTGTATCGTGAAAAGGGTGGCAGCGACAGTAGAAACGATAAATTATAGCCTATGTAGTATTCACTATTAAGTGGCGTTCTGTATAATATATCAGATTGCTTTACTACTAGCAGCTGAAGCGGCAAGCCAGATACAAAACTTTATTTTCAACATTCTGCAGGATTCCAGATGGCGCAACACTAATTTGCAACCAACAGCTTGTTGTTGTCCAGGTTTGAAAGAAGTTGCGACTTACAACCGCATGCCATTTCGAATAATGATATGATAATAGGCTACAGCAGCCAAGTTGTTCATTATAAGAAATCAATAATTTTTGGAATATAACAGCTCAAGCTTGAAGCCTGGTAATTTGCAATTAGCCGGTCTTGCCGCTTTTTTTTTTTTTTTTGTTAAAATTGAGAGTGTTCGACAATTCGTCCATGAGGCTTGGACCCTTAAATTCTAATATAATTAATTTTGCAATCATGCAGCAAAGATTGACATCAGCTAATCAATATATTACATTATAAGAATAATATGAACGAGCATAGAGCTCCAGGCAGAAACTTTACAGGACTAGCTAGATAAAATATCAATATTCAATGGCAGCTAAAAGAAATTATAAAAGCAACGTCGTCTAATTATAAATATTAATCAAATATGAACAGCTATACTTATATTGCTATAGATCCATGCAGAACGATGATATTTTGAGTATCAATATTTATTTATTGCATATATTGGACCTAAAAGCTCTAATAGGAATGATGGATGAAGAGTTAATCATCAAATTTAACGATTTTCTCCTAATTTTACAAAGGTGGAGACATAAGAGAAGATATGAAATAAAGTCGCTTATAATCCACCCACTCACAAAACAAGAATTGACGCTTAGTATTAATAGGCACAATCAATTCAAAACCTACTGATCAAATAGTAAATTGATTTATATAGGGTACTTCATCATAGTTTAAAACTATGTCTATATAATTTTAAATATAATCTTTAACTAAAAAAAAAAAAAAAAATTGGGGTCATTAATTACTTTAATTATGTAAATTAAACGTAATTAAGTGTATTTGACCATAATATTAACCTCCATAAAAATACAGAAGATTATAATCAGCTTTAATATAATTAGATGAATCGTTTGTGTAAAGGTTCAGTCCCGAAAAAGTCAATACAAACTACATAGCTGAACTAAAGGTCTAAATCCACATTAAAGTGAAATCCCGCGAGCAGCTAGCTTCATCATGATGCTAAATTAGAAGTGTACAATATATCGCAAGGAAAATATAAATAATAAAATTTTAAATATATATATATAAGTACAATAATTAATACATATAGATCAGATCCGCGGTGAGACTGGCCAAATATACATAATATTGTTTATAATTCATCCATGACATGACTGAAGTAATTAGAAAGCTGTATATGGATCGAAAAACTTTAATATATCTATATATATTTATAATATATATATATAATTTAATGCAATTTATAATTAATTTAATATTTCAAGAAATATATATATTTTGAATCAATTATATATATATATTATATTATATATAAATTACAAGATCATCGATCTATATTATCAAAGACGACGTATTATAATATAATAATATTTCTGAACATTCGATCATGAGTACCAGTTATAATGGTAATTTTTGCAAGACTTGAAAATCAGTTAGGTAATTAATATATATTCGAGCATATCATAATTGAATTTTTGAAGTCTCATGGACTAGGCTTTTTTTATGGTCTTAGGCCACTGCTAAAGATCACTTTAATACAGCTCCTGTCTCCTAGGAGAGCTGAGACAAAATTCCGAAGAAAAAATCATCGAAAGAAGTATTGAAATCAATAAATTGAAAGTTGAACGTATAATTCTAATATTATAGTTATAGGTATCAGTGATCACCTTGAAATTAGTGCTGCTTAATTTTTCACTCCGGAGATTGTTTGCAATCTCAATCACTGATGTACGTATATCTTACTATATAAAGACAAGAATCAAGAGTAACAGTAGGTTTGAGAGCAATAGTGAGACCTGTTGATATGGTATATGAATCATGATATATCTATAGTTTTATATATCTGCCATTTGCGGTGTGTGGAGCGCGATGATATTACTTGGATAACCGTTAGTAGTTGACTGGGATATTAAGCAACGGGTAAATTAAAAATAAATGCTACCATTAAGCTAGTGGAAACACCAATCCCTTTAGGCTTTTCAATATGATCATATTGAGCAATGAGGACTGCCAACTATGTGATCTCGTGCGCATTTCCACAATTTTCATTGGCACTTGATTAACCTGAAGCATATACGTGGATTTATATCACTTTCAGCTTTTTGCTCAAGCTAAGATTCTATTCTGTAAGTAAATCTGGAGCTTACCAACTTCCCTGGCGCTTGATAATAGATGTATGAAGTTAGAACCAAACAACATAAATAGATTCAGACTTGTGGTGGCTTGTGGCTCCTGGTCTGTATTGGAACTTCCCAGTCGCTTCAAAGTGTATATCAAAAACTGCTAGAAACCTGATATTGGTTCGCCTCAAAAATTAATCGTATGTAGTTACCGATTCACCGAACTGAGTTAAACTGAAGCTCATTTCGCGTGAAGTGAAGAGCGAGAACTGACCTGAAACTTAGTTTTTAAGACTGAGTTGACCTTACCACTAAGTTCTAGTAACTATACCGGTTGGGCAGCGGACTTGGCACTGGGCAGTTGCCAGTTACTAACTAGCGCGTTACAAGTTACTACAAGACTACTACTAGTTACTGGTGAATCGTGATAACTACAAATGAGGAGTTGCATTTTGCGTTTTGCTAGCTGGAGGTTGGAACTACGATACCTGAGGCGATATGCGCACATGCATGATACGAGTCATATCTTCCGACAGTTGAGCTAGGTTAATTAGTGAGAAACTCTTTACTACTTAGCCTATTCTCTTCATGATTAAGTATTGATTACATTTTACTATCTGGAGTCTGCATCTTGAATCTTGAACCCTAATTATTATTATTATTATTATTCTTATTTCCTGATTCGGGAATTGATTCGCAAATTGACAAAGGTCATGTTGTAACTTGTAGTCAGCTGTAACTTGTAAGTACTAAGATGTCTCTTTTGTCGATCGATATGTTGAGAACATCTATAATACATTCACTATCGGGACCCCATTTCATTCGAGTTTTACGTAATAGGAAGGCCGGTGATAGCCTATAGGCGTACGGTATACCGTATAAAGTGAAATCTGGATCTTTATCAATTACAATTCAAGTCAATATTTTG
Source organism: Cephaloascus albidus (assembly GCA_030575015.1). NCBI lineage: Eukaryota > Fungi > Ascomycota > Pichiomycetes > Serinales > Cephaloascaceae > Cephaloascus > Cephaloascus albidus. Next base: position 30,998 of record JAJMGN010000287.1, read on the forward strand.
AAGGTGTTCGAGAATTTGTCATTTGATATAATATATTTCACTAAATTATCAACGAAAATAGAAGTCCTGACTCGCATCAATATTCATCAGTATATGGATTCATTGATTCTCTGAGGATTCAGGACTTCTAAGATTTGAGCTAATTTTGAAGACCCTTCATTATAATTTATTTCGAAACGCAAATTTATCCTGATCTGTAAATTGTAATTTGAATTTTTAACCTATTTTGAATTTGATATTATATATATATGCATCACGACTCACTCACGATTGTGATGTCGGGGCTCGGACACGTCAGTGATCACTCTGCAATCAATTGCAATTCAAAATCTACAGACAACCATATTTTACGTGCAAGTTGATCAACTGGAGTCTGGCCAGTTGTCAGTGGTCACTGATTAATAGTTACTGTAAGATTGTATAAGCATTGAGCATTGAGCACTGAGCACTGAGCACTGAGCACTGAGCAGTTTCTACAAGTGCAAACACTGTAATCATGAACCAAAGCACTAAAATATTACTAAACTTAAAAAGGAGGGCTTGTAAGTCGTAAATAAACTGCATAGATCACGTACTCGCTAATATCTATCTATTTATTTGAATGCATCTCGGTTCTCAGCCGTGTTGACAGTTTGCAGGTAGCAAATTATATATAACATATTCGATCTGATAATTTAGCATTGGGAATTGCTTCATGAGTCATGGTACTATCTATCAACAATAAAGAAACAAATTTAGGTGTTAATGTTCAGTAATCCTGTTCATTATAATCTGAATCCTTGGATTTTTGAATTGACTTGTCACTTGTAAGTTGTTATAAATATGTGGAATTCTTGTATAAGTATAGTTTTCCCTGCCTCTGTAAACATTATGTATATGCTTGCAGCTTGAAATAACTTTATATAACTAGCAATTTTGAATTTACAAACCAAAGTATTGAATATTTACTCTGATGTCCGAATAATTAGTGACTTTCGCAATTCGTCTCTACTGGGGCGGCGGGCCAGGCTGCAATATTAATATTACAATTTACTGGTCGACGACTATTGTGTAATTTCCTATGATAACTATGTTTTAAGTTGACTTGTAGCAGTATCTACTATCCAGTTTTCAATGATCTAGTTTCAGGCGTAACAACCCTCACGCATCACGATTCACGAACCATGAGTACTCCTGGGTCATGACTCTCCATGGATGATTGGAAAAAGCTTCATATGCACTGATGCAATGGTTTGTATTTCTGTAGAGCTCTTTGTCAATGAAATCTGATCTGAGTAAAGCATTTCCCTTGCCGGCCGGAAGGTGCCCTCTGAATTTCGACTTGAATTGATAAAAGCTGTCATGTAGAGTTATTAACGTCAAGACTCAAGACTTCAATGATATTGCACCTCTACTATCTTTGGCTTCTTTGAAATATGTCCTGTTTGTTAATTTACAATTATTAATTGGCGAGAATCTAGAAATTCGAGATTAAGCGGAACATGATCTGTACTATGTAGACTAATTAATAATTATGTGGGGAAATCGATTGTCATATTTCCTGATATGTAAAGAATCGACATCGTGATTCGTGCCACTTAAATGCTACAATATTCTTGTGGTATGATGATTGGCTGTACGTTGTAAATCTTTAGGAAAAAATCAATTGCCGAATGTGGAAGATCTTAATTGATAATCCATGAGCAATTGCCAATGGGCATTTCAATTTTTGAGCCCGAGGTCGAGCTGCAGCCTGCCGAGCTAAGCCTGAAAAACGGTTCTCTCGAATTTTTCCGTTTTTTTTTTTTTGTTAAAATATATTAATAAAGTATATACATCATAGCATGCTATAAACGAATTGTATACTTTAGCTTCTTTACTTTAAGCTTCAAACTCTATTCTTCAATAATTTTTGAACCTTTGGTTATAATCTAATTTCCAACGTCTTTTATATTTACAGTTCTGTCGCAATCTGTGATTCTCTGGGCAGTGGGGAGCTTAAACTTTATCTTCATCTTGGAGTTCTGATTCCGATTTTTCAGCTATTCATAAATCATTGGTAGTTTGATGTTTCAGCAGGCACATTCTAAGATTGGAGGCCGACTAGCCTATATCATCGATCAGCTTCGTTTTGGATAATCGAATAATTTGATAAAAACTTAGCACAGTAATTACATGAATCTGAAGTTTGAACAGTAAACTCCATTACTAATGAAATGCCAGACTATTTACAAATTAGATGCATTCATAAACTTAACTGATCATGTTCGTTACTAATACCGTAACTTTTTCTCATTTAGCAATTATATTGAATGAGTTCAGCCTTAGTTACAACTTACTAGTCGTTTCTGGTGTCACAAATGTTAATAATTCGGATTCAAGAATTATAATATATGAATCCTTCGTTTGTATTGCCGAATTAACATATTAATCCTTGGACGTCACCTACCAGAAGGGATTGATACTTATTGATTGTATTCTTTGCTTTACAAGCAATGGAATCTTTACTATAAATCGCTTTAAATAAAGAAGAAATACAGTTATAAGTTATAACATATGTATTTATCAGAACTAAAGAGCATGTGTGTTTATATATATGTACGAATCAAAAAGTGTCTCAAATTTTCTAACAGGAATGAATATTCTACCGCCCTAAATCTAAGACAATTCATAAATTATAATCGAGAAAATTCCCTAGAAAACTAAAAAGATTGAAAGCACTTGAATTGAAACTAAAGTTTACAACCAGAGCGATGGGGTCAGGACTCAGGACTCAGGACTCAGAGACACGACCCATGGGCCGTGGCTCACGGCTCATGGCTAGCATCTTTAAAACTGACAACCGAAATAGAAATGAATTCATGAAGTATTATAATTTATTATGGTTTTCCACATTTGGAAATTTTGATTTATTTCTCATGAGTCATAACTTATAAGTTATCACTGATCAGACATCATAGTCTAATTAAACAGTTTGAAGTTTCCATCTTAAGATATAATTGGATCGCACAAACCAAAATTTATTACACATTCACGAATCATCACTCGTAATTTTTCTGAAAAATTCAACGCTAGCGCTAAGCGTATTATATTTAGTGCTCTCTACTCACGGGCTACAGCCGTTTCAAAGATTTTCAAAAATCAGATGATTGTGATCATGCTTTCATACAGATGTATTATGAATCATGGATTCATGATTGAGAATGCAAAGAATATTGATATCTCTAAATTAACAAACTAAACTCGTGAGAAGGCGAATAAATCGAGTACTTTAAAAATCGCAAAATATATATTGGTCTGGTTCGTGAGGCTTGAGTCGTGACTCGTGAGGATGGAGATTCATGATGTACTCTTATAATAACAGTTTATTTAATATCACTTAAGTACAGCTATTTTTTCACCTCCTCTCTCCTGTAATTGAATAATAGTTCAGAGAAAGATAGTCTGTAATTAGTTTGGATTAATTTAGGCCTGATTAAACCAATTTAATTTGTGCAATGGTCGAGACGTTAGACAGCTCATGAGTGTTTTAAACTAACAATTTGTAACATAAGATCAGATGATAGAATATACTAATAGAGTTGTTATAAGATTATGATTTTTTGTTGTTGCGTGAGCAGTGAGTGTGACCACTGAATTAATTCAAGGTAATGGTTTGATTGATATATATATTGGTTAACGTAGTATATAGCTTTAATAATATTGTGAAACATTTAAAAATTCAGTATCTCGATTTCTCCTCTAAATGAAAATTTGAGAAAGATAAGTTTTTGGCCCATGCCCAAAATGACCACCTCATAGTCAAAGTGGGTGAAGGTCATTGTCAGCTGGGGAAGCACAAAACCGAAGGCAAGAACGAGTGGATCACGGACTACTGTATTTTTGAAAAATGAATTTTCTGCAAATTTTGTAGATTTGACAAGAGAAATTAAAAATTAGGATGAATACTCGTTCTCTAAAAATAGACTTCATTTCAAACAATAGCTTGTGGTTGTCCAACATATTGAACAATAGAGAATATTTGTGAAACGCTTCAAAAAAGTTCAGCCCATTGTGCTATATGCAAGTCCGTTTTTCACTGGATCGAGATTTTTTTTTTTTTTTTGTTAAAATATATTATTGGTGTGAAGTTTGCACCTTAAAACCTTAGTTACTACTAAATTCTAATTAGTTAGCTAAAGCCTAACTGAGCTAGGCTGTTCACACAATCACACTGCTAGGTTGACTCACAGGTGGTAGGCAGCAGTTGGCACTGGAATCTGGCAGGCTCTAGCCAGCTCATCATCCGGATACGACAATCTGGATATCACGATTTACAAACAGGAATATTAATCGAATTGGGTCTTCCATGCAGGGACTCCCGCATCTGACCGCACGGTGCAACTTGCAACCTAGGAAAACCGGTATTCGGGCTGTTTTATGAGGAAGGCCTTGGCCCTTTGTTATGGGGATTTCTCGACTCAAACTCACAGAGACAGGCTACAGCGCAATTGGTGGAATTTTTCTTTAGGAGCACATACCTTTAGGCTTATGAATCTAGGCTTGGTCCCTAGAGACAAAGTCACAACCGTTTCAAATTGGATCTTGCAAAATTTTATCAAGAACCAAGTCAAGTCTATGTCTCTTTCACAAGATTAAAGCGTTGTAAATAAAATTATTGAATCTTAATCTTAGATTCTGTTTCGCGGACTAAATCGCTGTTAGATTCGAGATTCGAGAAGCTTTAGGAAAGTGGCGGATGGCAGAAAAGGACAGTTTGTGACATGCTCTGTCGCTTTCCCACAAACTTGAACGAGCGCGTTTATTTTACCCATTTCGGCCTGAACTCTTCAAAATTCGATGAGCTGATAAAAAATTATGGGCCCATAAAATTAGTTTGAGCAGATGCATCAGCCTGCGTTCCAGTATGCCACATACTGCATCTGCTTACGCTCTGCTAGGCAGATTGGCAAAACGCTGCAACATGCAACGTGTCGCAAAGATGCAACATTTGAAGTGTGCAGTTGCAACTTGCAAGACACAAATTATTATTCAGAGGAAAATAATATCAACACAAAAAGAGTCAGCTAAATAGTACATACTTACTACACAGTGTGAGCCCTCTGTGAACCGTGTCCGTGACCCCAATATTAAGATTGGTCGTGACTCGTGATGGGGATTCAGGTAAAACAAAGCAAGCTCAACATGCACATAATAGGGCCAGTATACTTATCAGTTGCTACCTACTTTCTAAAGACTAGCACTGATTTCAGATAAATTATAATGGGTGTCATCGTAACTGCTTTAGTGCGGAACGAATAGAGAATCCTACTATATTGACTCTTATTATGATTTCTGACTTCTTAGATTTCTTTTTTTTCCAAAAGTAGTAAAATGTTGTACAACTGTTTGTAAATGTTTAAGACTTTGCAAATAGCCATATTACTGTATCGGAAAGTTTGAGATGCAAAAATATGTACATGCACATCAGCTTTATGTAAAGTTGTCACAATAAGATTTTGCATGATAAATTATAACCCAATCTTTTCAACAATACACACATAATGGTCTGTGAAAAAATAACTTGAAGCAATTTATAAATTCAATTTTTGGTTCCAATCTATGGATACATACAATTGAGGTTAGAATCCTTAAATTATATAAATAATATTATTTTCCCTTCTTACCATTCCAAAAAACAAATATCAAAACACAACTCAATTCTCTGGATTATTCAATTTTATACATACAATAGTTCAACTTGACAAACCTTATCGAACAGTACCACAGTATTTTCATCAAAAATTATATCAAATATTATCAACTATCATCAAGTATCAACTATCTGGTGTAACTTTATCCAACAGTTCTTTCAAACAACAACTCACACAATAATCAGACATTCAATTCGTTTAAATTTTTCGCAATGGGTAAATTTTCAAACGCAATCTCATCTATTCCTGCTTCAGCTGTTAAGGAACATGATGCTAATTTTCAATTACAAGTCTTACAACAACCATTGAGAGCAAGAGCATGTGGTTATTCTTCAAAATTCACTGGAAGAAGAATAGTGGATCCTCCTCCAGTCATCAAGATTTCTTTATTAGATTCGGATGGTAGTGAATTGATTGATCATAGTTTAGGTATGTTCATCTTGACAGCCGAATTGATCAAAGTCGACTCAACCACAGAAGATGATATCATCTCCAATGAAACTAGTTTCTCAACCAACCAAAACTTGATAAACTCATTGAAGAAGAAACAACAACAGCAACAACAATTAACTCAATCAAACATCAGCAATTTATTTGGTAGTACTTCTGTCAGTGCTACTATTACCAACAACAATAATAACAACAACAATGAGTTGAAGGCATTCTTTGTCTTTGGAGACTTGTCAATCAGATTTGAAGGTTTATACAAATTCAAATTCACTTTATATGAGTATTCCCTTTTCAACAGAAGTAAATTGGTTAAAAGAAACTCAATCTTTACTGATTCTTTCCAAGCTTATTCTGCAAAAGATTTCCCTGGTTTAGCTAGTTCTCCATTGTTAATCAGACAAGTTAGTGAATTAGGTTGTCGTGTTAGAGTCCGTAACATAAGTGGTGGTGAAAACAAAATCAAAAAGGCTAGAAATTCTAAGAAATTTTTAGATCTTACCAGAAGCAAAGATAGATTACCAAGAGACTGCAATGAATACAACAACAAGAATATTAACAGATTAACATTATCAAATCTTCCATTGGCTTTACCTCACAATTATGATTACAACTACAATCACTATCCATCATCTGAAGGTATGCCAAAGAGTGCTACCTCTGAAATGTTCAATAGTTCCCTTATGTATGGTAACGGTTACCAATCACCAATATCTGAGAATGTTTCTCCATTAATGGAAACTTTCAATCATGAAAACATAAGTTCTACTGGTAATCATATTCAAATGATTCATCAATTACAATCACAACAAGCTACAATCACACCTAGTCAGCAAATCAATGATTTATATCAAATGGATCATCAACTAATTGATAGCGCTAATAATTTCGCTTTAGAACATCCTAACTACATGTTGGATTATGGTATGCAAATCCAACAGCAACAATCCAATGGTAATATGGGTTTCCAAAATCAATTAAATGGGTTTTTCCCACAACTTGGTAATAACAACTTGAATGAATCTGTCTCTTTATCTTCATCTCCAGTTTCTGCTTCATTATATACACCAAATATTCAGCCAATGCCAACTTCACAATCTCTCAATCAGGAAGCGTCACATTATTTCGTGGAACAACAGTATAATCAAATGTTACAAAATTATCCCGTCGAGAATCAAGTTGATAAAAATGGGTTCATGAATATGATGATGATGATGATGATGTCCCAAAATAACAACAACATCAATAACACTTTCAATACCAATAACCATTCAATGAATCAAAACATACCCTGGATGAACGAATCTGCTGCTAATTTTCAAGAACATTTCAGTCATAATAATGATCATTTTAATTTAATGCTGAGTTTCAGTGGGCATAATAACGTCTACAATGTGCATCAATAAATTGTTTATTAAAGATTAGACACAAGTTTACTTTTATTTGGATTTCAACTTTGTTTTGGGGGGGAGTTTTGGCATATTTTTTTATATATTGTATTATTAATTAGGAGTTCTCATTTGACATTATTATTTGATTTTGGATTTTTTTATAAACAAACTATATATACTACAACACAATTAAAATTTTACATGTTTTCAATATTCCATCGTAGATATACTGTTATACTTTTTGACATTTGTGAACTCTCGTTCGATTAACACTGAGATTTGAAATTTTAGATATTGTTTTGATGGTTTTTCATATTATAAATTGTAGTCTGTCTGGACTCTGGAGTCTGAATTAATTAGAATAATATCGGTCATAAATCATGATTCGTGGTTTAAGCCAACTGGCAAGTTGCAACTCTTCCAAGTTCCAACTGGGCATTGCACTTCAGTCTTCTGGTATACTCAGGGAAAAGTTACAGTTTTTGGAGTATTAGGAAGAATTGGTTAATGATATAGGTAATAGAATACACAAATAAACACGATATAGTGAAAAGTTGGCTGCAACACGTTGATACATTTTACATAATATTCGGTGATGCATAAATAATATGACCCAAAAGGAATAAGATAAACAAAAATCGCAGTTCTAGTTGAAAAGGATTTATTTTGATTTTTAAACAAATTCTGGACATACTTTAGACTCCAGTGGACAAATAGTACATTGGTTACAAGTTACAAGTTACAACCTGTTCTTACAGGCTACAGCAGACTTGGATAGTATGCGTACTTCAAGACTTGGAAATTGAAACTTGATTGAAATGCCAATGAGCATCGATGAAATGCCATAGCCAGATAGTCATACTGTAAATGTAATTGATTGAGATTCCTAAATTTGTGTCGTTGAACTGTGAACATGAGTCATAGACTCATGACCAGTTACAACTTATGATTCATCATATTGTAATGAACCTTGAATCAGAGAGCAAAATTAAGCAGTGAGTCGTACAGTGTACTCCTCTAATAAGTAACCTATCACGCGGTTCACGGGCGAACAGTACTGACATAACACTATTACCCAGGCTGAATACAATAGTATTAATCAATACCAAATTTGAACTTAAAAAGGTAAAGACAAGTTCAGGTACGCGTAACTGACTAGACTAGTTAGTGGTAACTACTAACTACAAATTACAATTCTGATGGGCCAACGTAGCAGCAAAAGCACAGCAAGCACAAAGTCTTATACTTAACAATCAACAATCAAAACGTAACTCGAATTGCAGTTTATTGTTCTATCCGTTACTAGTTAGCAAAATTCGATGGTATTCGAGATTAATCATTAGATCGAGGATTCGAGGCTGTACGTAATAATTGAATTATACGTAGTGCTTGTTGTACCTGGAAACTTTAAAGTGATTGGCAGATCTTGGCTTGTGACAAGTTGTAACTTGTGGCCCATGGGTTGCAACTTGAAGTTGACAGTGAACAAAGGTAGATCGCAATATCTACCCTGAGAGGAATATGTTTTCAATTTATCTGAGCAATACCAAGATTCAAGTACGTATAATATGTATAGCTATTAGCCTTATACCTCAATATTAAATCAATAGCTCATTAAAGCGCAACCTCTAGAATCAAGAGTGAAGACCCAAGAGCAATATTGCAACTGAACTTGAATCGAGATTCAGGTCCCCGATAGCCTTCATTAGAAATTGCTGCTAATATTCACTGACAATCTTTAACAATAAACAATGAACAATAAAGATCCAGAAGTACGCCAAATTTTCAATATATAAATTTATAAACAAAAAATAACTCTCTACTTAGCACTAACTGGGTAAGTTGAATGTAATTGGTCAAACTTATGGTAATAATAAGCTGATCCAGATTCCAAAATAGCATTTTACAACTCTAGACTATAACTACAAAGATACACTCTAAGATGATACATGATGCTCATTATTTCAATATAATATAAAATGCATTGTACCTCTTGCTATTTTCTGAGGGCTCAGGTTAGACAGTTAGAAGAGACTGTCCTTTAGAGTGCCTAAGATATCGTCATGAAGATTCATATATCTGATATAAAAATAGTCTTTAAAAAGAGCCCAGAGTCGAGGCGATTTAAATTACATCTTTAATTATTCACTTGATGGTAAGAAGAAGAGGATATATCTAGAAAATAGTCGATAACATTGCATGACATTGAAAGTCAGCTTATTGAGGTACTGTAACTAGTCTACGATATAATTGAAGAAAAATGTTCATGTTGAATATCATTTCTGAAACAGCTGGTAGCAGTATTGACTTTTAATTATAGCCCAATGATCAATCTCCTCAAAGTTTATCAGCAGTCTAATTGGCTCACTTGATAAGTTTAAGATAACATAAATTTTTATTTCTATCTGGCTTGCAGCTTCATTTAACCAGTGAAGCAATATTACGTAGAACCGCATATTTTTATTGGTTGTAACTTGTAACTTGTTAGTTTACATCTCAATGATTCCATTGTAATTTGTCTAGTACGAATTTCAATTTTCAACTGATACCTATACAATCGATTACTGAATTCTTTGTCAAATACGTACGTATATTTAATTTCTTTTCAGATAATAGATATTCACATATTCATAGACAAGTAAATAATATTATATATATAAATTTATAATATTTTAAGCCAGCTTAACAAATATTATTTAACTTATAATATTGCAATATGCAGCTATAGTATCATATATACAGTATGCTAGCACTCATTGCTTTCCTGTGCTTTTTGAATTAATTATTTACTCAATAATTCATAATTATATTTATTATTTATTATTCATTTATCTTTTAAGCTCGTGATTTTATTATTCTTTAACATGAATGAATAATAAACTGATTATAATTATTTAGAAATTGGAGGCCCAATAATAAAAAGATTTAGTTCAGTCGTTATAACTTGCAACTTGTGTAAATACTAACCGAACAGTTTATCGTTTATTGTTTCCTAATGCCTATTTTTGAGAGTAATAGCTTGAACCACCATTTGAACATTTCCATGGACCATAATAGTCTATAAGTTATAACTGACTTCAAAACGATATTATAAACAAAATTTAAACAAACCTAAATGTTAGCCACTAGAAACTGACATGACCAAACTAATAATTTCAGTTAGGAATATCGAAATAATTAAGAAGTTTTTAAAACATCATATGATATATCATGATTCTGAATTCATATATGGTCCATCATGCCCGCTTAACGGTATTTAGCAAGCTAAAAATAACAGGCTCTTTAAAGTACAAACCCTTACACGACATAGACCAAGTCAACTATATATTTGAAGATATATTCCAACTAGAATTTGTATAATCTGCTTAATATTTATATTCTTAATGTCTTGACTCTTTGGAAATATCGTTAGCAGCTGGTTTAATACACTTCATTAAACCAGTTCCATCTTATTCATATATATATTTGATAATTGTATATTAGAATATATGCATATTTTCGTATTGAGGACAATTATATTAAACATCTTGGTACACTAGAATACGCACACGAATTATAAATGTGTAATTTTAAGTTAATATATAAGGATATATTATTATAACTATGGCTTAATGAACATCATTATTATTTCGTATTGAAGTATATCAAATTATATTATATTAATGTCTATTTAAAGTTTAATAAATTAATATTAATATAACGTACTGTATAAATTAATTGGTAGCTGTGTTTTAATACTGTCAAACGATAATATTTAGTAATTACAATTTACTTATCACCTAGAATAGGAAATATATGAAATACTCTAACTGCTTAAGCCTTAATAGATGCACCCCTTAAATGGACATGACTCATTGGTGGACATATAATTATATGATATAGACGTACTATTAATCAGTGAGATTCGATCATGACTTGAAAGTTGATATATATATATAGTATCTCAATAGATTCTGCCCTATACTAGACTTTCCATGGTAATGTTTGAAGACTATGCTAATATAGTTCAAAGAATATCTCGAAACAGAGATCTTGAATTTGTCTAAGTCTTGACTCTTCAATTCTTATCAATACTTCATAACAATACGCATAAGAGATATAAAATTACTACGTATGAAGTGCTGCTTATATGCATCTCTATTTTAGGATTATAGATTAGGAATTGAAAGATAATAATAATAATTATATTAACTTTATAAAAGGATAATCAAACCTAATGATTTTTTTTCACAACTTTTACAAAACTGGAGCCACAAGGCGAGATATGAGATAACATAACCTATATACCCCTTTCAGAAAAAAAACAAAACCAGATAATGGAGAAAGTAAGCTTTAGAAATTATTGATACATATAAGTATATACAATTAAGTAGTTCTATTTCAGCATAGTACATAACTAGATTATGACTATGAAACTATATAATTTTGAAATACATTTTTAAACTAAAAAAAAAATAGATACTTACAAAGCTTGAATCATCTGTATGGATTCTTGTATTCAAATAAAATACGTCTATATATTATTTTGTGTTTTATATTAAGTTATTGAGTGGGCAATGATCATCACATGAATTATTAATTATAACGGACTAATGTATATATAGTTTAAAGTCACAATTAATTAGAGAAGTGAAACATAGTCGCGAGCACTTGTTAGTTGTCCAAATCATATTACAATATCTTCAAGTAGTACCGCGATTTTATGTGGTATGATATAATATAATTATTATATATAAATAGTACTATAATTTTAATTATAGCTCTTAATAATTATTTAATATTCGTTATATTCATTAAATCATATTAACAAATTTAGCTGAACAATATTGATATTGCTCATTGCTGATACATAACTCAACTTAATTATATTTACTTGCAACGAGCAAGACAAGTTCGTCATCAAATACTGACCCAAGATTAAACCATCTGCTAGCTGCTAGTAATGAATTATAATGATTTCCTTTATATCCAGTTTGGTCGTGATTTATGCCCCAATTAGATTATCCGGATTCAGCTGATATCTATTATCTACCTTTGAATGTACGTGATTATAAGAGACTCCTGTAAATGAATGGATATACTCCCTCAATAAACTTCTCAAACATTATAGGTTACTTTGAAAAATTATGCAAAATAATCATTGGATATTATATATTAGTATTGAAAATACGGAGCCAATTGATAAGTATTCAAGCAAACGAAGGGCTTATAATAACTCTGACTAATAGTATATCACTTATAGCTTGGTTTCCTGCTAGTTGCGGGTTTCCAGTTTAGTCTTTAGAAGTGAACATAAAGAGCGAGCTCAAACCTCATTTTAGAAATGACCTAAAGAGTGATAAATTAGTCCCGTTTGGTAATTTAATATATATGGCATTTAAATTCTGAATCTAGTATGCCGCGAGATGTGTACAAGTTATAACAAGCCTTAAATGATTATTAATTATATTCTGGTACGTAAATTAATTAGAATAATATATATAATAATTAATTAATTAATTATGTTTTAATTTTATAATATTTATACAGCTTATATTAATTTATAATATAGTATTTATATTTTAAATATATTTTAAATAGCCGCGGGATCATCAGGACGTGTAATATATATATAATATTCATATAATTATACATATAATATTGTTATATACATGATATATCATATATATAATTATATATATTACATTCATATATTTTTAATATTAATTTAATATATATGTCAAACTAGTATATATATATTAAGACGTAGTATACGTACCACGTTAAATAATAAATTAACTGTATATATATTTAGATTAAAGCTGAATCGGACTATTTAGTACTGTATTAGTCCAATATAAGAAGTCAGTACCTTAGACCTAGCTATATTATAATATAATTAGTTATAATTAAGTTATAACGAATCACGACGATCATTATATTGTACACTAGAAACCTTACATAGTTTTCAAGCAAGCTCAAAATTATGATAACTAATTAAATATATAAGAATAAATATAAATATTAAAAATCATACAATTATTATAATGTATAATTTTATTTCGAGAAAATTACAGAATAGTATTACAGATAGCTTATTAGTAATTAGTAATTATAGGTAAGTTAGTTACAGACTACAGTATTTATTGTTGACACTGGACAGATTGTAGAGAAAGCCGCACTGGTGCGTGCAATGGACCTCCCACGCTTTAATTTGCAACCGTCCTCACCAGTGGCTCGAGCAAAATTTCGGTTCCACACTTTGACAAGCAGTTTTCTCAGAAAAAGTTAGTTTGATATACTCTTACAGCCATAACAGTCCTTGTTTGGTAATAGGCAAGTCTCGCTTGTATCCTGTGATACAAGCGCTGCAAAATGGAAAATTAGTATTTCTTTTTTAATATCACGACTCACGGGCCACGGCGCATGACTGATCATCGCGATGATTTGTTGATGTTTTCGTATTTTACAATTTTAAAGTGTGTTTATGAAGCCCCAACTAAGATCTTTTTGTGTCTGAATGTTGAGGACGTGAATCTCATGAATATAATGTAATTTTACTACGCGTGATAGTTTTCTATATCTTATCACTGGTGTCATGGGAAGTGTAGCTTGTTGTTTGTGTGTGATTGTCTCCTTTTCTAAAGTTTGATTTACTTGCCCTTTTTAGATTGTCTATCAAAAGTTAAAACCAATTACGACTTCATGATATGATCATATGGCCCATGAGTTTTTTAGTATGGTAATTAGAATTTAGTTGCAACTTGTAATGCATAAAACTTGAAAGCGATGCTTCAACTAAAGGTTAGTTTCTGTTTGTTAATTTGAATAACCACAGAACTCAAATTTATTTATAACTATTTAGGAGTTGATTACTATCGATAAACTTTGAAGCTTTAACTTAATATAACGTTCATTGTTTGAATGATTAATTTTTGTACGTATATATATTATACGCTCTAGTCTCTGACTCTCTGAGTCCACAGCCAACACTAGTGGCATCAAAATGCTTGGATGAATTAAAGCTTTTCGTTACTGTATAATTTTTGAAGTATTTTTTGATCTTCGGTGTTCACAGAATCACTACTTGTAGCCTGTAGGACGTTATAACTTATATAAGTATAGCCAACGAGTCACCACTCACACTTAAAAGTTAAGACGCACAGACTCACAGACTCACAGAATCACGACTCACGACTCTCACGAGTCACAACTTACGACTATACAACTTATACAACTTACAACTTACAGAAGAGAAGAGAAGTTTGAGAATCGTTCAAGATAGGAAATGCGATAGAGTCAAGATCTTGATAAGATCCGGCATGTGCAGCCGCCAGCGTACTTAACACAACAGACTGGCTGCACTGTTGAAACATCATCCTCCTTTCAGGAAATATTTCTTTTATGAGTTTTGTTTTGATCTTGTAACTTGTAAGCTGTTATACTGGAAAAAATCAGTATATTTTGTCACATTTTAGTAATCACTTTCTATTACCAAAACTAATATCGGTGAATACTTAGTATAATAGTCACTGGTATACAGCTATCATCTATGGGATATATATCACCTCTATGCATTTGGACATAGCTTACTAAATGATATCTAAAATATATATATAAAATAATCCTGTCTTCAATGTTCACTGTTCAAGAACTTACGAAGCTGCCTACGAAATACAAGCAGGAAAGTTGCTGAACAATAGAGAAGTGATAACTCTGAGATCGCGGATTGGCTTAGTCCTAACTTCTAAGTCCTGAGTCCTGGGCCCTGGCTCCTAGGTCGGACTGGTCTCCAGTGTCCACCATCGCCAAAACCACAGATACAATTTTAACAGCTAACTTAAACTTTCAAGTTGCAACTTACTAACTTACATTGGAATTTGGTATTGTTGAATGTTCCCAATTCTAGTTGATTCAGAAGGAATATTCGCCGTTGGCACTTTCAGCTTCATCCACTTGACATTTCAAATTTTCTACTAATCAATTAGTAATCGCACACGATTCACGAATCACCATGGTCCATTTGGCACTGTGTCCTGACTCCTGACTCCTGACCACTTGGAAGTTGGCACTTGCGACTGACCCACACCAGTGACTCGTGATCAGGAATCTGGAATCACGACGGTTTCGGCGAAAAAGCGAACCAAAAACCAGATCTCTTTTGGTCTCAAATTTGGAATTATAAAAAGTTTATGAGCCTCTAGTATCTAGTATCTACAAGTTAAACACGTAATTTTTTTTTTGATTGGCTGTAGACTATGTCTCTGAAGACTAAAGCAGCTTGGAAAACAAGATGCATTTAAGGATGGAGGTTAACGTCTTGTAATTTGAACCACCAAATAAACGTCTAGTTCGAGCTATATTTTTTAGTTTTTATGGGCCTCACGATTCACGACCTACGCAGAGTCGCAGACTCTCAAGTTTGAACTCTCTACTACTGTAACGTTTTTCTTCATCAACTCTTTCAACAGTGACACATTCGCTCTTGTCACTTCTTGACTCTCTAGTGATTTATACATCCTAGTTTGAACCACTAAATTCAAACTTTATTGGATCTAATTGTGCAGTTCCTTATGTCGAATTGTTTCAACTCCAGTATGGTACACAAATAATACAAGTACAATATGTTACCGTGAAATCTTTCAAGTATTCCCAAAAGGATACCAGACGTGCTGTTTAAACTTTTTATACTTGAAATCTTGCAGATGAGTCCATATGAGTATATTCGATGTTAAAAATGCTATGGAATTCAGATTTGAACTACGTACAGCGAGTAACTCCTTATTAAATAATTATTCGTATTTTATGTTTTACCTGTAATTTACCCCATACAATAAATTAGCTTTTATAACAAAGCTACCTACTGACCAATGGGCATTGTTAATAGCGTTACAAGATTGACAATTATATACCTGGCGTTTATTTTACTTGCATCATAGTTGAAATTTTAGAAATAGTATCGGACCATAATATATATATCGACTAGAGATCACTTGTAACTCGTAGCTTTAATTGCAAATTGTACAGCTTGTATATTAATGTATATATTATTTATATCGATCTGTAATTACGAACCACTAATCTCTAATTTGAAATGATCATAGACGTATGTTTGCGATGAATTTATATATACTAATTTCACTTTCGAGTGATCTTGAGTCTTGACCATTATTCTTGTTTATTCAGTTATAATATATATATGCCTGAATTATGAATAAATATATTGCAAAATGTTACAAACGAATCCAAATTATTGGATTAGTAGACTTCAGTGGTCACTGGTAACTACTAGTTAGTAGTCGGTGGTTTATTAAATATTCTCTAGAGTCCAAATGAGGCTGCTTGACTTACCGCTAAACACTATCAATTTCATAGGTCTCATTGCTCAACTAACAAAGTTTCAGTTTCAGGTTTTAGTATACATCATTGATTTATGAATTGATTTAAGATTATTACTTAATTGGAGCTGATTTTGTGTTAAAATTCCTGACTCTTTTCAAAATATCTGGACAAAAAAAACTCGATATTTGATCGATGTCAAGCTGAAAAAAGATGAGATGTGAAATTAATCTGTGAGGAAGAGATCTTCGAGAATAGACATTTGTCGAAAATTTACTAAATGGATCATCTGATACAAACTAGCATGAATTTAAGAAACTGTCTTACTCTTGAGTCTTCGCTCTTTAGTATTCACTGTTCACAATTGTCAATCACTGTTCATAGAGCGCCTCCAATTAAAGTTTGAGATATTTATATGCGATTCTTGAATTCTAAATAAGCTCTGAGAGAAGTTAGAACTCCCCAAATCTTGAATCCTGAATTCTTTTCTCTTGCCGACCATAACTTCACAAGTTAATTTTAATTTTAAAACTTTTATTCCGATTCTCCTAACAGAAAATGGTAGTGTCGTAAACAAGATTATATAATAATATCAGCTATAAACACCTGTACCATCAAGGAGTCCAAATCATGGAATGAAATATCTTTGTTAACCCAGTACGTCCTGGGAATGCTGATTTAAGCATCATATAATCAATTTTATCTATAACTTCAGTCAATCTAATCTCTAATTTGAATATCTTTATCTTCAATATAGTTTTTCAGATACACGAATATCTTTTCAATATTAGGTCTCACTGGTCTCTTTGGTGAGCCACTTGTTATTCTTATTTTGGAATCATTAAGCAGCATGTATATCAAAGAAGAGGTGTGAATCGTTGTAGCTAAAGCTAACAGTGTTTGTTAGGCTTGTCGCGTAGTTGTATCAGAACCCAGAAGGGCAAGTATCATCCAAGTCAAAAATTGCTGATTTTTTATGTTCATATAAGTTTTACAATTCTGAATTACAAATTTAGTGCGGATTACGTAATTTCAATTTCAATTACAAAGTAACCGGTTATACCATAGTTAACGATCGCGCGAAAACTATGGTATAACCAAATTTGTATGGCAAAGCTTCGCGTGAATTACCATATATTGGCAAGTCGATTACACTCAATGAGTAATTGAGGTAGCTGAGAACAGGTCTCAACGTTATCACTATAATTCGTCTCCACTATGTGTCATTTAAGGTGGACTTCGCTATATAATATTTGCAGCTTCACATAGTGCAATTAATATTACTCTATATTATAAAGAAAACTACGTCAATTTATATAGCAAAAATATTTATGCCGTATTATACTATTATATGTGTCCACTGTTCATGAGTTGATATATATTATAACAAGATCTTCATGAATTCGTCCTGATAGCATATATCCATGATATTGATCAGAGAAATTCATAATTAAATTCATATATCATGATCTTCTTATAATACATGTATTAATTACCAGATATAATTATATTGATATTTACGTATTACAGAACAGCAATATATATAGCCCCACTAGTTAGTAAATATATAGAAGTATATCGATCAATTTAGATACACTTATTATAATTATTGTATATGTTATTCATGAATTATGATTGCATGTTATATATTGATATATTATAATACTCGCATTAAATATTATATATAGCTAGCGGCAGTGCATATTCCATGGGCCAATATATATGGCCATGATGGCTATATACGTAAATGAAAATAGGGATATAATATGTAGTTTATTCTCTTGATATTTGCCTCAACCAGAAGCTGATATAGACAATAAACGACTATCGGCTGACCAAGAACAATAACATAAAACCTTGACACAAAGAGGAAAGCACCAGATTAAAATGTATGTAGAGCGCGATAAGAATAGATCTCATAGGAGAGGTCTTGATGAACATATTAGTAAATCAAATGGTATTTCCACCAGACTCGATTTCTATTGCACAAATCATATCTTGGTTCAAAATGGTAAAGTGGACAGATTATTAAGGGGGCTAGATCCGCCTCCTTGAATTGAATGATATGTTCTCAAAACTCTATAACTATTGAAGCCGATATAGTTAACTATAAGGTGATCCTCTCAGGTCAGAATTCAACTGGAAACAACATTAAGAACTTCTTCAAATTCAAATTTTTTCAATAACTTGCCAACTATTGGTAAAGAAGGCAAAATGAATTAATTAAACCTTTATAAAAACATCCCACATGAAAGCACACGATGCCCACAAAAACTTCAACTTACCCAATATTCTAGTCACAGAAGGATAAATTCCTTTTCAGAATTAGAATTTCCCATTATTTCAAAACATTCAGTAAATACCAGATTTAGTTTATTTATTCAATCTTCCTACCCTTGGTCCAATAAAGTTTTCAAATCAAAATATGAAGAAATACACCCTTTTGAAAAAAAAAGGGGAAGGTAAACAATCTCGTCGTATCTCCAAACCGCTCCCTCAAAATCTCCAAGCTGGTTCAAAGAGAAAAACAAAGAAGATTCATAATAAAATCAAATATTCTTCACCTGAAGAATATGAGGATACATCTATGAATGATTCAAGTGATCAGCAATCTAGCAGTGATGATCAAATGTCCGAAAATGAAGATGGTAAACTAAAAAGTAAATTGGACTGGTACTCAAAAAATCCTTACCTTCCATTTGAACAATATAAATTTGGCGTCAGGAGTAACTCGAAACTAGGTTTCACTCTTGAAATGCAACTCGACCATGACACAAATCTCACCAAATTCTTTGATGAGTTCAGGGACAAGATATGTAGTTGACGCTAATAGGCCTATCTCACAGGATAAAGCAAGAAAATTGATTCTTTATAACACAAATGAAACGATCAAGAACAAGGTGGTTGCTATTAATGATCCCCGTAAAATGATAAAAGTTCTCTTCACCCACATAGCTAGTTTAAAGAATTATATCACAATTATACCAAGTATATAAATGAAATTGAAGCTTCTTTGGTCAGCATCGAGAATTTGGATGATCAAGCATAATGAAATGACCGTAATCCATCTCACGGAACTTGGTGCCCTCTTTGCAATACTTTTCCACTTATCTGCGCAATCTGAAGGAAATCTCAACATATTCCTTACCTCAATTGAACCATACAAGGTAATCAGTGATGATAAAATCTCAATTGACTTGAAAAATCCGGTGATAAAATCTCATTTGAATCTTCTCATCCAAAAAGAAAGCAACTAAAGATTTGGCCTCCAATCTGGACAGCCAAATCAAGAGCATCAACCCACTCAGTCAAGTCATTCGATTAATCCAAATTCTGTTTATAACATTCCTCTCCAACAACTCAGAAGATTTACGTTTCTAAGAAATAACTCCCGGTTCAACTACGATTTTGAAGAAATAAAAGGCATTCCATCAAGAAGTGTTCAAAGCATCAACCATTCACATTTGTCGGAGTCCCAATATATTCTTCTTTCATCTTGTGCTAGCAATTGAGAATTCAAAAAAAGTTGGTGAAATTCATGTAATTATGAGCTTGTATGGGATAATCGATAAGAAATTTTTTGAAAGAGAAAGCGGCGTGATCTCTGACAACCGGAAATAAGCTCTCACACTTCATCGTAGCATTAAGCTGTTGTAAATTTATTCATAAAAGATTTATCACTTAGAACTTATCTCTTTAATTTAGGATCCTGTTTGTACATTCTTCGTAAGAGATCATGAAGTGACCAGATCCTTCTTTTATCCATCGAGTGAAGATCTAATGTAATGAGTTTTTTCAGGTATTTACCAGCACCTTTTGCATCTTGAGAGTAGCCTTTTGTTTTTGTCATCGAGTCCCCGATGGTAAATATAGGGC
>JAJMGN010000288.1:0-51387 GCA_030575015.1 Cephaloascus albidus
ATAATGTGGCTTTCTCGTTCCCTGATCGTATCAAGCATTTTCTTGTAATGCTCATCTTCTTCATATTCAATTGCACCGGACATTCTCTATATCTTAATACACTCTTGTAGGTAACTATAACGTCTATTCTCTAAAATCATATCATATGTATCCACCTGGGAAAGTCTCCTATAAATACTCGACAATTCGTCGACCTTTCCGGATACTCCCAGTATCTCTGTAGCAACCAGCTTACGGGCAACATCATTCTCTAGCTATATATACTTATTGATTCCCATAAAGAACAGTTTATTTAAAAATCAGAGATTACGTTTATTACATTGTCAAGTAAAGGTCAAGAACACTATGGAATCATATCGCCAGTAGGAAACTAATGTTTCTCCAGGTCAAGTAGCTAGCTTATTCGGCTCATCAACTAAACCAATAATAATCTGCTCCAAATATTATAAGGTGCGCGCCCCAGAACTCTTTTTATTCTATCGATAGATAAGTGCGTCTTCCAAAACAAAAGATATTGAGATAGTGACCAAACATTTCATTTGCTCGAGATGAAAGTACCAATCTCATCGGCTGAATCACAACATCGAGAAAGCTGAAGCCTCTTAAAGGATATGACGCCATACTATTGATAACACAAGTCAACGCGACTCCAATATCTGATTCAATTATATTCCACTTTATAATCAACATCTTCAAATTCAATTCATATATTACTGGTTACATATCCAGTATAATCACTGTTTTAAATTAACTTTAATAAAGTTATAATACACAGCACACAGGTCTAGTCATAATTAGATCGGGCCATGCTAGACCTATTAAAATTTGATTATAAAATCCACCTATTATCGATGATATCCTTCTGTAGTATATACTGATTTTATAATCGGCTTGCCTTAATCAAGCGGCAAGCCTTGTATTTATAATTAATCTTTAAATAAATATTAATACTACTAGCTGAGCCTTATTTATATGAATGATTAGCTGAAAATTGTAGTACTCGTTCATAACTCATGAGACTGGGAAACAAATTCTGGTAATCCAGGAATTCATAGGTATCTTATGTCTTTTACAGTCCATGTTAAGTTAAGGACTCTGATCATGAACTGATTGAACCCCTTAAATCTTTGGTTTTCACATCACTGGGCTTATGAATCTACCTAAATAGTTTGCAGCCCCACTTAATAAAATCGAACTGGATAACATCAATATTGTAAAGAATATTTCCACGTTTTGAACATTTTGCAGCCACTTTAACTTGCAGCCATTTTAACTTCAACTCTAACTCTTAATTCAACTCTGGAGAAAATCGGAGTAGTTAGCTTCATTACTATGCCAAAAGTTAATTAATCAAGTTAGCCTGGTCGGATTGGGCATTTGTAATCTCGGAATCTTGAACTTTTTTCAGCATTCTTCAGACGTTGAATATTTTGAGACCTAGGTTTTATATATGATTCAGGTCATGAATCATACGAATCCTGATTAAGGCCTAAATTCATATACGTTCAAGTCAGATCCAGACGTCAAATTTCAGATATTCGACGACGTCGGCGCTCATATAACCTACAGTTTTATAATTAATAAAGATCACAAATATTATAATACAATGTATACGCCTGAAACCAAGCTCATATATACAAAGTTAATATATTATATAGATCATGTTCAAAATATATATATAACGACGTACAATTATATTTCCAAACACTAACACTTAATTCATAGTACGATCATCCCACTAGATGATCACTTCTCTAGATATAAACTAATTTTTGCAATATAATTCGGCTTGCCTTCAAGGCTTAGTATTATACATATATATGACGTTCTACTCGTAGGCTCTCTGGATGTTGAAATCTTCTAAAGACGACTGTTCAACTAACATAAACAGACAGTGTGGGATTCAAACCAACACTTGCTTTATCACAGTACGATAATGACCTTCAATTTTAGGAAGTCAGATAGTTTCAATATGGTATATTCAGTGGAAAATGCGTTTTAAAATGGGTTTTATCACCTGAAAACGGATTCGTGGCCGAGAGGTTAAGGCGACAGACTCAAGTTCTGTTATCGTAAAGATGCACGCGTTCGAACCGCGTCGAATTCATTATTTTTAATTTTTAATAATTTTTTTTACTAGATTTGGTTATGAGCCAATATAAATTTTTCTGTAAAACAAATTATTTTATTCTATTCTACAGATATATATATGATTGATAAAGAGTCATCTAAAGAAGAACCTTGTTTTTAAAGTTTACTATTTTGGTTATAAGTTTTACTGTTATTGTGCTATTTGAAGGAATCTGTCGCTTCATGATTATGAAGAAAGAGATGGCTATTATACATCAGATTTGTTGTCTGCTTTTTGTTTATGGTTGTTGGTTGTGTTAACTTGATTGGTTGAAATTCTTATATTCGTTTTATCAAATTTTTTTTTCTAAATTTTAAATTATTTTATAACTGAATCCAAGTGCTCTCCAACAGAGAAAAGGATTCTTATTGACGCAAGAGAGGTTTAGTGAGTTGGCAAGTTCGGGCTAATTATAGGTTAGCCATAGGCTGATAGATTGTTTTTGCATTTTTAGTCGCTTGAATCTCACACTTAGTCATCTCACACTTAGTCATCTCAAGAGTGAACTATGATGTGTGCTTATATAGAAGTAGTTGGAACTACAAGTGTATCCTATATCAATTTGCCTCAACCTCAAACATACTCGATCTTCTGATGTATACATCAAAGGAATATGACTACCTTACAGATATTCGATTAAGATTAAATGAGAATGTGTTCCGAAGATTGACTAATAGACAATCAAGAATTAGAAATGATACAGACTCCATTATCATTAAAGGATACACATGGCAATCCTATTTACTCGATAAGACCATAGAGAATTGGGACTTGACACAAATGAAAAAAACAATGTTCCCTGAAGCTGGGAAAACATCCAAAATCTAATGAATTTCATAAATTCAAGAATAATTATAAAATAAGATGGAATAAATACTATGATTCTTGGAAAAAGATTGTCATGACAACAGAAAGAATCGAACATTATAATTATAATGGACCCAGGTTATTTCTCAATAGGTCGGTAACAGGACAAGAAATGAAGTATCTATATAATAGAGCAGGGAAAAAGTTAAAAGAAGAAGATTTCCATCACATTCATAAGAAATTTTATATGAGGGAAGTGGAAATTTTGAAGTCTAATCAAATGGAGAGAGAACTTAATCTAACAGTGTCAGATGAACAGTGGAAAAAGCATTGGAAGATTATGAAAAGATTAGAAACAAATAAACCAGGTTCAACAGAGGCGGTACATTTTCTACAGCTAGGTTTAACGTACAGAAAATTCAAGCAAAGTTCAAGAAGTCATAAACATAATTTAAACTCAGGAACGGCTAGATGCATCTTATGTTTACAGGGAAATCAGGAAGAAGCCTTCTCGCATTTATTTGGTACATGTCCGGTAGCTCGGTATATTATACAACAAGCTGAAATAGATTTAGATCTAAAGGATCTAATAGCTAACACCAGTGAAGATATCATTATGAAGTTTAATGATATAGTACAAATAATTACCAACATCAGATATCAAAGAAGATATAAGATGAGGACTCTCATAACTGAACAGATTACAGAATGTGAAGTAATGTTACACATTACGAATCATCAAAGGTTCAAAAATTATTGAAGAATAGTGTTTGAAGCTTAAAGTAAAGAAGCTAAGATATAAAATTCGTTTATCGTGCTTTGATGTATATACTTTATGAATATATTTTAACAAAAAAAAAAAAAATGGTAGTAAAATATAGAGTCTAGACTGTAGTATACGTCAACTGTCCACTATTATATACCATAATTAATGTCAGTGACAACTTTGTTTGATTTATAACCGTATACGGTATCATCAACTACAGTCCGCTGATTTCCCTAGCAGGTCAATTAATCAACTAGATATGTCATTTTAATTGTAAAACGCGATCGGTCTTGACTCTTGGCCCTTAACTGCGCTGCACAATTAAATTGCGATTGTAATTGATGGCCATGAGTTCAAGATATTTATGTGCTTTTAATAATGAGTAGACGCTGCCATGTATATTTATTACTATTGTATATGTTATTCCTAATTTCAAGTGACAAGCTCGCACTGTTACCTATTCCCGTTCAGATTATGGTTGACAGTTGTACCATTATGAATGATTGAAGTGGTTACTTGCCCCATCAAAGTCCGATTACGTTAATATGGTTGGTCTTTAATTAGTTCTAGACAAAAAAACTGCCTCATGAAGACCCTGGACCAGCTGCGACTTCTCTCGAGTCTTTAGTGTATCTACGAAGCTCACTGGCACATCCCTGAGCCCGCATCTCTTGGTGGTTTGACTTGCACAAGTTTTGCAGCCCAGGAGTTGGAACACCGCAAATTCGGCCTAAATGTGCAACTATCAAATCGATTTTCTGAATATTTCACTTCACATGGGAAATTATGAACGAGTGGAAAACATGGCTAAAAGTAGTAGAAAGACCAAGCAATTTTTTTGCCATATGGCATATATATGTACCACGAATTGTCTGGTTTTCCATCAATACTTTTCTTATACCCTGTTACGGATTACGAAGTGTTCAAATTCATGCTTACACAAATCTGCTCTTTCATATATTTACATTTGTGGTTGAGTAAAAAGTCTAAATGATCAGTGAAGTTGCTGATAATGTGCTAGGGACCATAGGAACTGTATTCTGGTGTATTCAGCTAATACCC
Organism: Cephaloascus albidus; assembly: GCA_030575015.1. Taxonomy (NCBI): domain Eukaryota; kingdom Fungi; phylum Ascomycota; class Pichiomycetes; order Serinales; family Cephaloascaceae; genus Cephaloascus; species Cephaloascus albidus. The sequence goes on from JAJMGN010000288.1 coordinate 4,767, forward strand.
CAAATCATCAGAAACTACAAAGTCAAGGATTGTGAAGGGTTCCCTCCGGCAATGGCACTGTTATGGGCAGCCAGTGGGGTTCCATTTAGTATATACTTTATTGTGACAAACGGTGCAATCCCTATGCGAGTTCAACCACAAATTTTCACTTTTTTTTGTACAATATCTTTTTGCCAGGCATTATATTATCCACCAGTTCAAATGGCTCTGAAAAAAATTGCGTTATACGTTGTACCTTTTGTGTTGATTTCAATTGGATTGGAAGTGGGTTTAATCCTATGGTTACGTCCCTTATACAATAGAGGAATCAAATGGCCTTCTTTAATAGTGGGTATCTTTGCATCCATCTTATTAGCCGTGGGATTACTACCTCCATATTTTGAGTTATTTAAACGCAAAGGTAGAGTAGTTGGTATAAATTTCATATTTCTTGCAATGGATAGTATGGGTGCCTTATTCTCAACTTTGAGTATTATAGTGGGCGACATGGATGTCTTAGGGATGGTACTCTACTTAATTGTCTTAGCCCTTGAATTGGGAATCTTTACTAGTCACATAATATGGATGATAAGATTCAGAGGTGTCGATACAGATAAACTTGATTCAGATGAAGAAAAATCGGTCCACAGTGATCTAGGGGAGAGTCACGACTTACCAGAAGATATAGACAAGGGCGCTGAACGGCCCTCTAGTAATTTAGAGATTCAAAGTGGTGATGGGAAGCTGCAATCTAGTACAGGTATAACAGCTCAGCTCAATGAAGAACAACCTGCAAATTAAGTAGATCTGCACAGTTTATAGAATACAGTTTTCATGCTGAATAAATTTACAAATTTATGTAAATTTCTCTTTAATACTTGGCTACAGTTTCAACCTATATATATGGTGAACAATATTGAATTTAAAAATATTTATGCTAATCCCAAAACAAAAAACTAATGCAAGACTCCTCAGAGTAACAAAAAAATAATTAAAAACCGATAACAACCAGTCCCTATGACATATATACACATATAATATCACTTCAAAGAAGCTTTGTAAACTTCCAATTGTGATTCAGTTGGCCAAGGCCACAATCCAGTAGAATAGTTTTGGCGATTAACGACATCATCGTTCAAGTTTTTCAAATATTTCTGTCCATGTCTGATATAAGACCTGCTTAATTCCACAGGTAAAAATGATAGCAATAACAATAATGTTTCTTCTCTTGGTATGAATCTTATTCTCTCCCACCACTCGATAATTTCATATAGTTCTTCTTCGTAGTTGAACTTCCTCAATAACTTCAAATATTGAACCCATAACTCATCACTTGGGTATACAAAATCGTTGCTATCACCACTTTTTGCCTCATATAAACAATTCGTCTTGAACTCATTTATGGCAATTTGAGAAGCATACTTGTTACCCCAAACTAGAATTTTATTGGAAGAATTGTTCTTGTAATTACCAGTCTTCATAGCAGCCCATAATAGAGCAGATAACGAGATCCCATCTGGAGTTGGTATATTATTATCTTGAAGTTCTTTCTTGTAGATATCATACAAATTCTCGGGTTGGAAATAAGCTTCCCCAATTAACATCATCCCTATAGTAGTTGGAGATTTCATCTCTAAAGAGGAATATAGAAATCTTGCAAAATCAAGTTTAGAGCTGAATGAGTGGTAATCCGTGTGCTTGTTATTTTTTGCATCACGAATTGCATCTTGATAAAGTAATTTCATATACAATGGTGCTCTGACTAGAAAATGACCTTTTTCAACAAGTTGTTCCATAGTGTCCAATGAGGTAATTTGCTTCACTAGCTCCGAGAGGGCAATACTAGAGAATTGCACTTTATTCTTCACCATGATATCTATTAATCCAACAGCTCTATCTTCATCAAGGGCACCAAATTCGCTAATCTTCTTTATGAATACAACCCATAATTCCTTTCTTTTTATCACTAGTTTTGGTTGAGTTTCTATTATATTCCTGAGTATACCAAAAAGAAGATTTGGATCTTCACAAAGCTGAATTTTTGTTAGGTAATAAAATAAAACGTATTTATGCTTTGACTCCAATAGATCGAACTTATCGTCCATCGCATTGAAAAGCTGCTCTCCCCTTTTCTTGGAGACTTTATGTATAACTGAAGCAAGCCCAAATCCACCTTTCAAGCTTAATATTTGTGAAGGATTTCCCATTTCGGAAAACTTCGACACAAGGGATTCCTGAGCCTTCGTTACATGTTCCAATAAATACGGCTGGGACTTTGAATGAGTTTTCTCCTTAATGCTAAACTGATAAGAGATTATCCATATCAAACTATTCAAATGATCTTTTGTCTTTTCAAAATGATTATCATTCTCAATTCTAATATTATTGGTGAACATGCTCAATAAAGTCAATAATTTGGATGAGTCGAACGATATGCAATAAGCTATCAAATTCGGCAAGACATTAACAATGTCTTTGTCTAGCGCCTTCAAATAGTCATAGTAATCTACCCATATATCATACATCAAATTAAACTCGAATTTTGTAGCCGGTGTGCGGTATAGTATGTCCATTAGCACAAATCTTGGGATATCTGTTTTATTCGTTAGCGATGCACATGCCATCAGCACATTAGATGCAGTTAATGATAGTATCCAGCAGCTCAAATCATCAAAAGCAGGTACTCTGTTGTGCAAAATATAAGCGCTATCATAGAATTTCTTCACAATTCTCTTGAGACAGCCTAGACAGTCTAGATTATAATTACTTAGATCAACTGGTATGCTATGATCTCCATGCTCGTACAAAGCGATAAGTTTGGAGACATCAAATGCGAGGGCCAGTTGTATCTGTAAATCTGGAGATGGAGAGAACTTGGGACCAGCAGATGCTTTAACAGCCCTAGGCATTCTCAAAACATCGCCAATTGACTCAATTGGCAGTTTGGCTGAGTAAACGTTGGGATTGCAGCAGAAATGGAGAGCAGATATCACGCATACCAAATAAGTCTCGAGGGAGGGATATTGGATATTCTTGTTGCTCATAACTAAGTTATCGTACACATCGTAGTAATCGTTTTCAATTTTTGTAACACAGTCTTGAATTCTGGGAAGGAGTGTTTTAGTAGGATCATTTTTGTAAGAGCGGACTGTTCTGCCACTGAACACAGTTTGCTGATGGTCAAAAGTCCTTTTCAATAGCCTTTCTTCTAGGACTGGAATTTTCTCACGCATCTTGATATGTGGTTGGCTGGAGCGCTGCCGTATTCCCAATAAAACCAGGCGATATATATGGGGGACCCTGAGCAGCAGATGTGATGGTCTCCCATTACTTAGCAACGCTATCATCTAGCCAGTTGGTGGTCTGGAACAGAAGTGGTTCTCTGCTGAAAATGGTAAAGAATCTGCATGAAAAATCAAATATTCTTTTTCGGTTATCGCAGGTACCTATCGATCCAGATTCCAGAAGAGATGAGAAATAAATTTAGAAGTGGTTGCGTTTCCTACCTCATTGATAGAGCAAAAGATAAATATATAAAATTGGTCCAGTCTGCCAGAGAAGATGCACATACACCAATGAAAAACGTGCCAGATCAATACAGCGACCTTGTTCGAAAAGTAAAGCGGGAGGAAGGTTCCTCGCTGAATGCTTCAAACCCACTCAAGAGAAGAAGAAAGCTTACAACTGATAAAGCTGAAGCCACACCTGAATTGGATAAGGACTCCCATGATTTGAAGGAAACAGCTACTCCTGTTGAGAGCGATATAATCCCAAGAGACCAAAGTCCGGTTATTTCTGTCAAATCACAATCACCAATGTCTGAGATGGATCAGGAACAGCAATCAAACCACAATGTTATAGACTTAATCTCTGATTCTGGATTGGAAGAGAATGAAGAGGACGATTTTGATTCTGATGACTTTGAGGACGTGGAGTTTGAAAATGTTGACATGCTGGAACCTGTCTCTGTTAGCCTCACTGCAGATGTACCTGACCCAGAGAAAGATGTAATTTCCATTTCTTTACCAAAGGCAAAGGCAAATATAAACAAGACGAAGAAGAAGAAGGCTGAGATCATCGGTAAAGAAGAAAGATCCTTCAGGAGAAATTTTCATATCATATATATTGCATCTATGATACAACACGGCGTCTTACGTAACCGCTGGTGTAATGACTATTCTTTACAAATGGCATTGAGAAGATTAATATCCCCTTCAGTCTTCAAAGAGCTCCACCCAAGAAAGGATATGCCCACTAATTTGAAGTCTAGGCGGTTTCTTGACGGATTGAAAAATGTTATGATACGATGGCTGAAGTTATTCAAGGTGTCATCGAGAGGTTTGATTAGAAAAGATTGGAATGAGCTTTCACAGAATCAACAAAAAGTCGATGGGAATATGAATTTCGAAAAGTTCAAACACCTCTTGATAAATAAAAGGGGATCAAGAGACATCGGCGCTCAAGGGTTTGTGGTTTTGTTAAGATCGCTTGATGTTCAAGCTAGATTAGTTTTCTCTCTACAGCCGCCCGATTTTACTTCAACAAAAGTATTCAAAAATATTACAGAGGGGAAAGCTGATTTTGACGCAAGAAAAGGGAAAGCTGGTATATCAAACTCAAAGAAGCTGTTTCTACTAGAAGCGAGAAATTCTAGAAAAATTGAAACAACTCAGAATGAATTGCAGGAGTCTCCATATCCTATATTTTGGGTTGAAGCATGGAACAAACATATAAACAAATGGGTTTCAATTGATCCGATTTCCCTAAAATTGATAGAAACTGTGAGAGTCAAATCCGCGTGTGAGCCTCCTAATACAGATCAAAGAAATAATTTGACATACGTAATAGCTTACGATAGATTAGGAGGAGTAAGAGATGTCACAAGAAGATATAGTCAGTTTTACAATGCCAAAACAAGGAAGAAGCGAGTTACAAAAGACTGTGAGCTTTCAAAGTGGTATGATGAGTATCTTAAAGCATCGAGCTCCGTTATAAGGCGTGATTTGAATCAGATTGATGTATTTGAGATCCAAGATTTTGAGAAGCAAAATATCGCTGAAGGTATGCCTAACAACATACAAGACTTCAAGAATCATCCTTTATATGCATTAGAGTCACATATTAGGCAGGATGAAGTCATTTATCCTAAAACGTCATGTGGTATGTTGAGAATTAAAGGAAAAAGCTCAAATATGATACCTATATATCCTAGATCTAGCATACATAGAGTGAGAACAGCCAGAGCCTGGTACATGAGAGGTCGTGTCTTGAAGATGGGAGAGAGCCCCATGCTAATTAGAACCAATACAAAGAAAAGAACGGATTCAGGTTCGGAGGATGAAGAAGATTCTGACACTAGATTATATTCCCAGGCTCAAACTGAGTTATACATCCCGCCTCCAATTGTTAATGGTATAATCCCAAAGAATGCATTTGGAAATATTGACGTTTATACGTCTTCCATGATACCTGAAAACGGATGCTTAGTGACCTCTCCACTGGCCGTTTCTGCAGCGCGGATACTTGGTGTCGATTATGCTCCTGCAATCGTTGGGTTTGATTTTAAGAAAAGGACAGCAACTACCAGAACTGGTGGTATTTTAGTAGCTAAGATGTATTCTGAAGCCATCAAGTTGGTTTGTGAACACTTGAGAGAAGAAGAAGTTGAACGTGAAAGAAAAAGAATCGAATTGAACGCCTTACGGAATTGGAGATATTTCTTAACAAAACTTAGAATTGCAAACAGGTTAAACAAACAACATGGAAATATCGATATGCTTGACCAGGAAGGCGATGGTGCTAGCGAATCAGAAGCTTATAGTGTCTATAGTGAAGGCTCTGGGCCTGATATTCGTGAAGATTATATGAACTTTCCGACGGATGATCAACTAGATGTTGAGGTGAACCAAGGTGGCTTTTTGTTAGATGATAACGAAACGGACCAGTTGAAAGATGAATACTCATATGCTAATACTGGCGGATTTTTGCCAGACGATAACGAAACTATCCGTCTAGAAGATAAAGATACATACGTTGATGCTGGTGGATTTCTCGCAGATGAATTTAGTACCTCAAAACCTGGAAGTTTTGTTCCAGAAGATTTTGACCAAGATGGTACTGACAAGAGAGAGGATGATATGTTTTTTGGTGAAGAAGAAATGGAGATGTTATTGCAGGAAACTGCGTCTGCTGCTGAACTTGTAGGGAAAGATGCTACAATCCCCATCGAGGTAAAAAATGTGATTCATGAAGAGGATGATAATTTTAATTACGACGATGGAGGGGAATACGACTTTGATTATGAATCTGAATAATATCATGACATGTAACTGAAATATAATATACTTTACAATGTGTAATATTCTCTATCAATTTAATTATAAGATAATGAGCATTCTTTTTATTATTAAATAAATAAAGAGTATGCAATGCGATTGATGTGCATGCTTTTTGAATAAACGAAAGTATGCAATGAGATTAGCGTTGTAGTCTTGCTTTTTTAGCTTCCACTCTACGTCTTTCAGCTTCTTCTTCACGCTTTTCTTCCAACCTAGCTTTCCTAGCAGATTGATCTTCTTCTTCCAAGATATCAGCACCCGTTGCCTCCATCTCATCCGAATCATAATCATCATCATGATAAGTTCTCTTTTTACCTTTGTTGAAAATTGACCAGATTTCATCTCTGTCATAACCTTTGCCACTCGATATTTCTTCTATTTCATCATCAGACACAATAAAATCGGATTCATATTCATCAACGTAACCAGAATTTTTCCGCTTCTCTTTGATGCTTTTCAATTTCTTGGATAATATAGCAGAAGGTTTTGCTAAGGGTAATGTCCCAATCGGCCGCCTTTTAGCTGCTGGTCGTTCCATACGTGACTCTCTGATTGGATGTGGCTTTATTGTTTTCTTCAACAGTGAGGAGCGAGATGAGGTAAGTGCCAGATCTCTGCTGACTGACTGCGGTCTTCCAGAAGCCTGCCTGACACTATTAACTCCAGTATAAGTCGGTTTTTGGGATTCATGTCTAACGGATCTCGATTCCTTCAAAGACATTACTGGTGGCTTGCTGCGATCACTCCTAGCTGATAGTTTTATATCTCCAGGAGGAGTCTTTGATTTAGGCCTCACGGGATTTATACATAGCTTTGTTGGATCAATTTTACCAGCTTGTCTCATTAACTCATTAAAATTCAATTTTTTAGTCGGCTGAGAAGGGGGTGTTTGAGATGGGAAATTGCTTCTGGATTTTGCAGCATTATTTGTTTGTCTTGGTTTTGATTGATATGATGCTGATTTTGCTGATGAAGACTTGGGAAATGCTGCCGCTTTAGGCTTTTGGGATGTTGGTGGCCTGGATGCTGATACTGATGCTTTCTTGGAGGGCAAACCCATCTTCATTCTTTCTTCTTGAGCTTTTTTCAACTTCTGCTCATTCTCGAGCTTTCTCTTGGCTTTTAGCTGAGCAACAATAGGATCGACATACCTGGTTTCCCCATTACTGTATGTGTATGTGCTAACTGAGCTCAAACCAGATTCCCCATTTCGATTTGTGCTATTACCGCTTGATGATGATGCAGATTTTGTATTGCCTTTGTATTTTGTTTGAGCCAGCAGACTTGGAAAAGCCATCGAACCAGTTTTCAACAACACTACCCTCCACAAATATAGCGAGATCCTGATATAATCTCTGGTTAACAATTATTTTATATCGCTGTTAAGACGGCTAATTTCTACTAGAAACAAAACGTCAAAAATTTGTGTTCGAGTGCACGACACAATATTGACCACAATCCATTACCCTACATACCTGGCGCCTTGGTCCTCACTGCTCAGTGCTCACGGATCCTCCCAAATCTGTCTTGGTGTGCCCGTTGCTCAAGTAGATGTTGTATATTCGTGTGGATACTGAACAGACTTTAACTAAAGTCTATCTATAATGCAAATTTCTTTCTACATCAAGTTTCAACACATATGGATAATACAAAAATCTCACATCAAAAAGGAGTTAATACTTTGTAAAGTTGCTCTGCTTGGATTAACTTTTCTCAACTCTAACACCTTTCCCAAGTGCTTCTTGATCAAATCTTTAGAAACAAGTTCATTCTTCTGATCTAGCTTTTCCCAGTCGACATTATAATATGTGCATAGTATAACTAGTAGTAGCCCAATTGATAAATCTCTCCCTGAATCACAAAGAATAATGATTCTCTTTTTACTAACTATGCTTTGTTCCACGAACGACATGAGCCCAGGTAGTATCTCTCTTAATTTATTTGAGCCCTTCTTTGATGATTGTAGCTTATAGCTTAGACGTACCATATTTAACTTCTCATCATTATCATTACTTGCCGGCATGTTAGTGAAATCACAAAACTCCGAGAGAATCACAACGACGTCAACATCTTTATACTTATTTGTGAATTCACAATAATCCATATTATGCTCAATCCTTCCCACACATATGTTTGTGCTTCCCATAATGCTCATATCTAATCGAACCAGATCGTTCTTATCATTCACCTTGTCATTGTGAAGATCATCAACTAAATTCAATAGATCGCTATCACTCAAACCAACATTATCAAATTTGTCTCTATTATCCCAAAATAATTCAGGAGTTAGTTTTCCTGCCCATAGCTCATGATCATCAGCCGCTCCTTGAACATAGAAGAAATTGTTTGATTTCTCAATACCATCTTGAACCATATGACTAGAAGTGCAACATATAACAGGATTGAAATCATCGAAGGTTGGAATTTCAGATGGTAGATATAACCCAGGATAGACCCAAATCGGACGGAGCGGTTTACTATCCAATACTTCTAATAACTTTGTTTTTGAAGTTAGTTGTAAGTTCAATACTTGATCCACAAAATCTGGGATCAATTTTATAATCTGTGAAGCTTCAGATTTTGAAACTGTATCAGGTGGAGTAAAAAGCCAGTTATTATCACAAGGACCAAACATTATATAATTTAAAACAGCACACCATATGGGTATGGACTTCGAAAGAGCATCTGGCATTTTTTTACCTCTTCTTGTTGAATCCACTATAATCACACCGTTATTCAGCTTTATCAAGGGCAATAGATGGAAATTCAATCTTCGAGTTGAAAAACTCCATTGAGTGGTATGACCGTCTGTAGATTTGAAGTAAGATGTATCTATTCTCAATTCAGGAGGGACATACCATAATCCACATCTCTCATTTGCTATATTGATTAGTACCAGACTACTGGATTTGAATTTATTTGTCTATATTGAACTTGATAACTTACGAACTAAAGGTCTAAGATATGCATCTTGAACAGCCGTGATCCATTCGTAATCACTTTTAATTGATTGTAGCCTATTTCCGATTGATCTAGAATCCTTTCTCAATTCTTTGGCAATAGAGTTGATTTTTAATGAGTTGAGTACATCCTTATCCATTTGAAATACCTATGATTCGCAAAATGTGATAACTGCCTATAGAGCGTTCTTCTGTTGAGTTGGAGTGATTTATGAGTAGCGTAGCACTTGAAAATTTGATAAAACTGTAGCTTGACTAAGGAAATATTTGAGCCGGGAGTTTTATGAATTAACTTGTATTCAAGTTGAAAGTGTACTGTACGCTGAAGGTTTTGATTCTGGAAGCAGAGGAAGCGAGGTGTTAAATTCTAATAACAAATGGCTGGAGCCTATATATGAAAATTGCATCATAAGAGTTCCTTTAGGCTTCGACTCTTGACTAAAATATTTTATAAATCTGAGCCGCACATATACATATTGATGAAAAAGATGAGTGGACGAAATCATTTGAAGATTTGTATAAAGGAACTAAAGTCTAAAGTCTAACTGTAATGAGCTTCAAATTCAAACTAAATACCTTAGCAGATCTATCATCTTGAACGTGTTACAAGTTACCTTTCAAATGACAAATCCGTTCACTAGATCTTGTCACCTTCACGAAACGCTAATTAACAGTTAAAAACATAGCTCATAACCCCACATAACCAGCACCAGCGCACATAACCAGCGCGGTTTTCTTCCTTCTCGGAGATTCTTTGATTGGACAATTGGAAACATGGGGGACGTTCTCAGAGAGCTCAGAGGATTCAGTGAATCAAATTATTTGTGCGATATATCTCTTTTTGTATTTTCTTTTTAAGCCAAACGCCAACAGGTTAGCTATATACATATAAAATGCTTCGTACCTCTTATAGATCAGCTTCCAGACAGTTACCTACTGCTAGAAACTTCAGCTCTTCTGCTGTTTTTTTCAAAAACATAAGAGTTGAAAAAGATGCCTTCGGTGATATCGAAGTCCCATCCGATAGATATTGGGGTGCTCAAACTCAAAGATCTAAAGAAAACTTCAAAATTGGTGGTGCCAGAGAAGTTATGCCAGAACCAGTTATCCATGCTTTTGGTATCTTGAAAAAAGCTGCTGCCATCGTCAATGAAGGGTACGGTACCTTAGACGCCAAAGTTGCAGATGCTATCAAACAAGCTGCCACTGAAGTTGCAGAAGGTAAATTGACTGACCATTTCCCATTAGTTGTTTTCCAAACTGGTTCAGGTACTCAATCTAATATGAACGCCAATGAAGTCATTTCAAATAGAGCTATTGAAATCTTAGGTGGTGAATTAGGTTCCAAGAAACCAGTCCATCCAAATGATCATGTTAATCAATCACAATCATCAAATGATACTTTCCCCACTGTCATGCACATCGCTGCTGTCACTGAAATTACCAACCATCTTTTACCAGAATTAACTGCTTTAAGAGATGCTTTAGCTGCTAAATCAACCGAATTTTCTGATATCATCAAAATTGGTAGAACTCATTTACAAGATGCCACTCCATTAACTTTGGGTCAGGAATTCAGTGGTTACGTCCAACAAGTCACAAATGGTATTAAAAGAGTTGAAACTTCTTTGGAACATTTAAGATTCTTAGCTCAAGGTGGTACTGCCGTCGGTACCGGTTTAAACACCACCAAAGGGTTTGACCAAAAAGTTGCTGATGAAGTTTCCAAATTGACCGGGTTACAATTCTACACAGCTCCAAACAAATTCGAAGCCTTAGCTGCCCACGACGCTATTGTTGAAGCTTCAGGTGCTTTGAACACCGTTGCTGTATCCTTATTCAAAATCGCTCAAGATATCAGATACTTAGGTTCTGGTCCAAGATGTGGATATGGTGAATTATCATTACCAGAAAACGAACCTGGTTCATCAATCATGCCTGGTAAAGTTAACCCAACTCAAAATGAAGCTTTAACTATGGTTGCCACACAAGTTTTCGGTAACCATTCCACTATTACTTTTGCTGGTGCCTCAGGTCAATTTGAATTGAATGTCTTTAAACCAGTTTTGATTTCTAACTTGTTATCATCAATTAGATTATTAGCTGATGGTTCACACTCATTTAGAGTCCATTGTGTTGAAGGTATCAAGGCCAACAAAGAAAAAATTGATAAATTATTACATGAATCATTAATGTTGGTTACTGCTTTGAATCCAAAGATTGGTTATGACGCTGCTTCTAAGACTGCCAAACATGCTCATAAACATAATTTAACTTTAAAACAAGCCGCTTTAGAATTAGGTGTTTTAAGTGAAGAAGAATTCGATCACTGGGTCAGACCTGAAAACATGATTGGTCCAAAAGATTAAATCAGTTGGAAGATATCCATTAATCTAGCTCCTAGACTATAATTATTAACCTATTTACCAAGAAATTATTTATTATGAAATTTAAAGTTGTATATACTTGTAAAAAATGCTGCAAAATCAAATATCGTATACAGTGTATATACACAACATCTAAGACACGGGGCTTCACAACCGCGAAAAACAAATGTAGAAATAAAAATTGACTTTTCCGGTATCATTGAATTCAATCAATTGAACTTATAACAATGTCAGATAGCGAAGCAAGCTATCAGAAGGAAGTCGCATCAAATGAAACACATGGAGAGATTGCAAGAAATAATCTGCGCGAATCGATTGCTCATGACACTCCATCATCAAATGATTCATCTAGAATAAGGTCAAATCCACCACAGAAAAGAAGGTTAGAAAGTGATGATGCCCAATCTTTCTCTCTGCGTAGTGGGAAGGACTCAAAATCCAGATTGAAGTCGGTATATACAGCTAAAGTGGCCAAACCTGCTTGGTTAGATGAAGAGACATACAAAAAAGACGATGAGAAAAAAGCAGCACCAAATCAAAATGGTAGTTCAAGGAATCCAGGAACCGGAGAGACTAAGAAATTGAAGAGACCAAGCAGGAGAACCAATTTCAATGACCAAAGAAAACAGGCCCTGGATCACCGTGAAAAACTTGAATCTACTACTGGTACTGAATCTAACTCTACCGCGCCCACCATTAAAACATATGAAAACAATGATGAAGCTGTCAGAGCCTTTTATAACGAAAGAGTCCACATTGCCAGAAAACAAATCCGTATTTTATCTCCGATCATCAAGATGAGAAATTTCAATAATGCCATAAAATATATGTTGATAGGTATATTCGCCAAACCAGGCGATAAAGTATTAGATATGGGATGTGGGAAAGGTGGTGACTTAAATAAATGGGCCATGTCTCAGGTATCACAATATATTGGAGTTGATATTTCAGATGGATCGATCTTGGAAGCGATCAAAAGATATAGACATTTAAGAGATAAACAGTTCCCTGCAATTTTCGCAACTGGTGATTGTTATGGTTCACCTATCCCAACGATTTTACAAAATTTTGCTAATCAGATTCAATTTCCAGTTGATGTTGTATCAATGCAATTCTGTATGCATTATGCTTTTGAATCAGAAGAAAAAGTAAGGACTATGTTAACCAATGTGTCAAAGTCTTTAAGAAGAGGTGGTTCATTTATAGGTACAATCCCATCATCAGATTTTATTAGACAGCAAATCAGCAAGTTGGAACCTGGCAGCAAGAAATGGGGAAATTCTATATACTCAGTCACATTCGAAAATGATCCACCTAGAGATGGTGTTTTCAGGCCGCCATTCGGCCATAAATATACTTATTATTTGGAAGATGCAGTTGATAATGTTGCCGAGTATGTTGTTCCCTTTGAAGCCTTTAGAGCAATTGCAGAAGAGTATGATTTGGAATTGAAATACAAGAAAACATTTGCTGAATTGTTCGCTGAAGAGATTCCAGAATGGCATCAAAAATTGAATAAGAGATTATTGGACGGAATGAAGAGAACCGATGGATCATATGGGGTGGAAGGAGAAGAAGCAGAAGCCAGTGCTTTTTACCTAGCATTTTGCTTCGAGAAAACAGGCTTTGAATAATCGCATTTTAACTAGATAATGAAAGCTTAAAGGTCATTTTTGAACTAATCAGGTTTATGTAACAATTATCTGATTATGAAATCTATCTATTCAACATGTATATATCTATGTTTTTCTCTTTTGAAAACCCACCAATAAACCGCACCACCCAATAAGACTGAGCTACCGGTAACTGGGAAACACCAATAAGGAATAGTAGACGGATGTCCAATCAAGTAGTGTGATGGAGGTGGGATGAATGGAACAATAGCCAAAAATACATTGGCGACAAAGAAAATCAACGTTAAAAAATTGTTCGAGTGGTATATTCTGGGTTTTGTTGATATTTTGGCCAAGTACTCTTCACTTGAACCCAACGATGCTGTAACTTGCAGCTCATCGATGCCAGTATTTGGGACCACAGATTTAGGTGTACTATCTCCAGAGCCATACGCGATGTGATAAGGCTTCAAAATCTGGGTATCGACTTGAGTTAATGAAAACTTTCCCCATTCTTCTTCTTCTGAATTCCAGTGTAAGTATAGCAAACCGCCAGTCACAAGTAAATTTATCCAAGTTCCAGGGTAAATGTAAAGATTGACCACAAACTCATAGATGCCATTAGAAGGAGGCAATACCAAAACCAATACAGTGACTAACCAATGGAGCCATAATGAATATTTCAAATTGGTGAAAATATTAGAAAACGGTAAATAATTCTCTTTGGCTAGTTCTTGATTGACTCTAGCATGCGCAAAACTAACAGCTAGAACATTACCTAAATTGGAGCATGAAATAAATATTGGTAGGATATGTGATGCTATAGATTCGCCAAAGATTTTTTCGAAAAAAACACCCGCTATCAAAACACCAGAATTAAAGAATTCTTCCTTTGGTATTGCAATTAGGTACGATAAAACGACCAAGAAGTATAAGACAGAAGTGATCAAAACAGCCAAAGGAGCAGCAAAAGTTAGTATTTTGACGGGATCCTCGATCTCAGAAAGAACATAATTTGCGTTTTCCCACCCTTTGAAAGAATAAATGATTTCCAATAAGGCTACTGAGACTGAATATAAGTTACCTGAATCATTATCGTATTTTTCCCATATGTTTGTGAAATTTGACGGTTTCTCTGGCAAGTTTATAGAACCAACAAAAACCAAAAATCCAATGGAGATGATAAGAACTAGTATCAATATTTTTAGCAAGCCTAGTATATTAAACAATGTCGTACCTCTATTTGGATATTTTGAGTGTAATACTATAGCGAATGTGATACACATCACACCGATACATTTAGCTTGGAAATCCACATTTTCTCTGTATCCGAAAGTAAAGAGAACGTATTTACCGAAAGCATAACTATTACCTGAGCTGAACCCAAGCAATACAATTTGGAAAGCGTATACACAACCTATCAAACCTTTTGGTTTCCGAAATACTCTTTGTAGATAATTCTTCTCGCCGCCAGAAACAGGTAGCGCTAAACCAAACTCTAGGAAAACACTAAGCCCGCAAAATATGATTACACCACCCAAGACCCACAATAACAAAGATACACCGACAGAGCCACTTAGTTGAAAGATAATTGAGGGTGTTGAGAATATTCCTGTCCCAATCATTTTATTGACTATGAGAGAGACACAGGAAATGGTTCCTAGCTTCGGCATATGCGCTTGGGAAGGATTCAACGGCAGCAAATCAGACATGGCGGTGCTGTGGTCAAAGTCACTTCATATATATATTGATATAGCGTACGGTGCTCTTATTGGAGCGGTCTTGAAACTATTTGGTGTTGTTGTTTAAACTCTTGGTGGTCTTCGATCTGGGATATTTTCTTCGTTTATTGATCTCGATATTATATACAGGATACAATAACACATTTGATAAGATCACGTGCGATTGGAAACTTCAAATGACGAATCGTTAACTATGAGTCCACACGCCGAGAGCATCTTGCCAGCCAATTTGAGCTTTGAGCTGAAGTCTGGAGACATTTGTGAACACTTCAAAACTGAATAGAATTCCTTGTAGACGATTGGACACTCGATATTCGAATCATCGAAATGACAAATAGAAATTGACACATGGAAATTGTGACAGACAGACAAATTGGAGCAGCAAAATGGTTGGGCCACTCACCCTGATCATAATTCAGTGAGCAGAATTCAGTGCAGAAGAAAAATCTCTCGCTCGTCCCAGCAGATACACAGAGCACACCATGGATACCGTGAATGTCCCATTGTCCTCCTTGTCCATTCTGGAGGTGTCGAGAGCTGAGAGTGCCTACAAACAATGTGCCAAGCTCTTCCTAAACAAGAAGTTCAGCAAGTGCTATACCCTTAGCCACGAGCTCTACAAAGAGTCAACCAGTCTATATTCCAGCGGGAAAATCAGCTCTGATTTATTTGAACAAGTCGCTAATCTATACATCACTATGTTGGGTCTCATAGTATCGCAGAACTCGAGGTTGCAAATCGTTCCTCACAAATGTGGGAATACCATCAGAGATCAGTTCCTGGAAGATCTCATGCTCAACGACTTAATAAGAGTATGTTCCAATAGCTTGCTAAATATACCCATAGGGATTGTATATAATATCTTGTTGATATCCTTCTCGAATGACTTGGTTCTGCTTGCTGACTTGAAGAAGAAAATTGAGTCTTATTTCGCATTAACAAACTATGGTATTTACCAAGAATTCAATGATGACGAAATCGAGAATTTTAACAAGATGATACAATTGTACGTTTTGAATGTATTGCCCAACTTGAAGTTGAATGAGCTAGCTGAAGAATTCATAATGACAAATCCTTACATAGAAGATAAAACAGAGTATGTGGGTTTATTGAGTGATTCAATATTGAAAGTCAAAGAGAAAGAGATAAATAAAGTCAAGATAGAGCAAGCAAGGAAAGCTAAAGAAGAAAAATTGCGGAAACAGAGAGAAGAGGAAGAGAAGAAAATAAAAGAAGAACAAAATTATCAAGCAATGTTGCTAAGACGAGCTAAAGAACAATCTGCACGTATAGTGTCAACCGAAACTTCTAAGGAAACAATAACTACTTTTGATATATTTGCTTTGAAATCTTACATGCTGTTAATCAACAAGGTGTTGACGTTGGAGTTCTTGAAAGAAAAGTCTGGATATGTTTTTTTGTTGATGTTAGCGATAACTTTGCTAAGGAAGTTGTTGACAATGAAAAAAAGAAGGGACTTTCTGCAGATACTCAAACTCTTCTTAGCTAAATTGAAGAGCACCATCAGTATGGCATTCAAAGTGAGTTATCTCTAAAGAAAACTATCATTAATACCAATTATATCGTTGTAGAAAACAGTATATTACCGGATTAGGAAATCGATGATTTCTCGATGATTTTTGGCGATTTTAAAACATCAAAAAATTGAAATTGGGATTGAAGCTTCCATTGGAGAGCTTGCAGATCAAGAAATCTAACTAAAATTCAAAGATTACTCTTGCAACCCAGTATTATATTCTAAATCACTAATTGCACAACCAGAGTTGTACTTTACCTTAAATTGATTATTATTCTGTGTTATATTCAACAAATATCGATCAAATACAGTATTTTTCATCACAATTTTAAGTATCAGTCAGATATTTATTCACCTTATCATATACAATCATTCACAAATTAATTACATACAATGGATTCAATCACTACACAAGATGACTTGTATCCTCTTGCTTTATTGATGGACGAGTTAAAGGTTTGTATTTTGCTTTCTCATTGGACAGGCTGGAAACAGGTTATTTTAAAGAGACCACCCTGTCTACCTACCTGTATTTGAAATTATATACTAATACAATTATAGCATGATGACGTAGCCAACAGGGTTGAAGCTATGCAAAAATTGGATACAATTGCCTTAGCTTTGGGTCCGGAAAGGACTCGTAACGAGTTAATGCCCTTTTTAAGAGAAGTTGCTCAAGATGATGAAGATGAGGTTTTTGCCGTCTTATCAGAGAAATTAGGTGGATTTGTTCCATTGGTTGGGGGAAACCAATATTGTTCATCATTAATTGCTATTTTACAGCTTTTAGCTTCAATGGAAGAACCAGTGGTCAGAGATAAAGCGGTCGACTCATTAAACGAGATCAGTGTATTTTTAACAGATGCAGATATTCACAACCATTTTCTAGGAATGATTGAAACATTGAGTAATGGAAGCTGGTTCTCAAGTAAAGTTGCCAGTTGTGGTTTATACAAGTCAGTTATCTTGAGGGTGTCTTCAAGTACAAGAAAAGATTTACTTAGCATGTATCTGAAATTGGTTGAAGATGAAGCTCCAATGATTAGAAGAAGTGCAGCTAAAAATTTACCAAGCTTGATTAATAAATTACAAGAATTAGCAAATGACAAGACATTAAGTAATGAAAAGAAAGTTGAAAACTCAGATTGGGAAATTATCTCTAGTATGTTTCAAATTTTGATCAATGATGATCAGGATTCTGTTAAATATTTATCTGTTGATGTTTTGATCGCTATTTTGGAATTTTTCAAGTCAGTCAACGACAACTCTCATAATCAAGAATTCTTAGCATCAGCATTGAAATTGATCACTGATGAAAGTTGGAGAGTTAGGTATACTGCTGCTGATAGATTTGCGAAGATTGCCGCAAATTTTGCTGGAGATGAAGAAGATATAGCTTCCCTCATTACTAAATTCATTGCTTTGATGAAAGACAGTGAAGGTGAAGTTAGGAGAGCAATTGCAAAACAATTACCAGCTTTCTGTAAATTAATTCCACAAGAAGCTATCTTAACAGAAGTTATTCCAACTGTGGATGAATTGAGCCATGATCCACAAGAAAACGTTAGAAGTGCTCTTGCCTCTGAAGTATCTGGCTTAGCTCCATTTTTGGGTAAAGATTTAACTATTGACCGTTTATTACCTATTTTCATGAATATGTTGAAAGATGAATTCCCGGAAGTTCGTTTGAATATTATCAGTAAATTAACAATTGTTAATGATGTCATTGGTATAAATTTATTATCAAAATCATTATTACCTGCTATCACAGAGTTGGCTAAAGATAAACATTGGAGAGTCAGATTAGCTATCATTGAGTACATTCCTTTATTAGCTGAGCAACTAGGCGTTTCATTTTTTGATGAAGAATTAGGATCTTTATGTATGTCATGGTTGTGGGATTCTGTGTATTCAATCAGAGAAGCAGCTGTTTTCAATTTGAAGAAATTAACAGCTATCTTTGGATCAAAATGGGCTAAAGAAGAAATATTATCAAGATTGATAATCTTATCAGAAAATAAAGATCCTGAAATTGCTTATTCTAGTTTTGTGATTAGAATTACTTGCTTATTTGCTTTAACTGAATTGGTACCAGTTGTATCCAAACAGTTAATCATTGAAGACATTTTACCATTCATTAATAACTTATCCAAAGATCATGTGCCTAATATCAAATTCAACGTTGCAAAATCATATCTCGTTATCGTTGAATCCTTATTGAAACCTGATGGGGAGGAAGACACTAGTGACTATACAAATTCCAAGGTTACTGATGTTATTGTTAGTGAAGTTTTGCCTCAATTGAAAAATTTGCAAAATGATTCTGATGTTGATGTTAGGTTTTTCTCAAGTAAAAGTATTCACTCTATTAATGAAATCGTGAAATTTGATTAGCAAGATGGTGGCTTTTGAGAAGCCCAAATTATGAAAAGGATTTACATTCTAGTTTCCGTTCATTCTTTTATATGGTATATGTTTCTTTTTTGCAAAGTTATTTGTTTGTTAACTTTTTTCCCCCTTTTTATTGCTTAATATTTTATTTTAACTTTTAGTTCATGATTTTGTTCCAGTTTTATTTAATCAATAGATTTAATTACGGTTTATATGTGTATCAATATGTATACGTATTTCAATCACATATATTTATGGGTTAATTGCCTACATATGGCTTATATCATATTTTTCATGTATGTGATTACTCTATCAATTCTACGAAATTGTTATACTGAATCATGATTCATGAATCACCATTTGTTTAATCTAATTCTCTAGTACCTTTGACAAGAATTGGAATCATACCCCCAGTAGAAATAGTAAAAGTTCTATGTCCAATGGCTGTAATGAATGCTCTGATAGTACCAGCATGAGAAGTTGTGCTGATATAAGTGTCCCTTTCAGTTCTAACGGCCTTCTTTCCAGTGTCCCAATCTTTACCAAACAAAAACTGTAAAAATCCGTTAATCCTCAAAGAGTGTTCTGGAAAAGACTCTCTAGTGGAAGCTGAATACAATTCATCTTCTTCTGTGAATCCTTCTTCAAACTTATAGCCATACTTGGAGAATCTTTCAGCAATAATACGTTTAGGGCTTCTCTTATCACATATGTTCAATCCGATAGTTTCTCTTAACAGTTCTTTGATTTCTGGTTCAACTTTCAATTTCGATTCAGTCAATGCAATATCAGACCAAGTGATTGCTAATGTATTGCTCGATCTTGTGAGAGGAGAAACGTACCATCTTTCAGGCAACGGAGCACCTTTTGACAATTGTTCTTTCCATACTTTGTTATTCTCCAAGCCTTGGTTTTCGCCGAGATCAGTTAACATTGGATCAGGACCAATAACGATATCGCCATCCCTTTCTTGGTTGTGCCAGTATCTGTTCCATTCATCAAGACCATATGTCTCAACAACTAGATTGTGATAACCTTGACCATGTCTGGCTAAGAACAACAATTTGTAACTTTCATTAGGCTCAGCGTTATGATTCAACTGTTTGATTTCACTCTTGATTTGATCCCAAGGTTTGTTGATACCAAAATCTTCCACAGCGTAATTGAACTTGAGGTCGTCGGTGGCTGGATCTGACTGCTTGAAAAACCCATGGACAGGCTCAAATTTCCAAGGATTCATCAACTTGCCATTACTATCTTTCACAGATTGTGCTTCTTCCACTAAGCTTTCGTAGATGGGTAATTCCTCCGATTTTGAATGGGCGTCAACATAATCGTTTTCGGTTGGGATCAATAAGGACATTTTTGCTTTGCTTCTGTTGATAATCGATGAGCAGAGTCTAGCGATGCTATTCTGCTGTTAAATATCAAGAGTTGTAAGTTGCAACTCGCGAGCAGCGACTCTCGTGAGCACCAGGTGAACGTGGTGAGAAACTTTCGCCGAACGTGGAGTCACATGTTGCTCTTCATTTCACTTCCGGTCTTAAGCTGTTACCGCAAGTGACAGATTATCTCAATAATTAGACTATCGTTATTGGCAGTAGATTGGGTAAGCCTTTAAGGACAAATGAGTAATAGTTAAAACTTTGAGACTTGAGTAATAGTTAACTAGAAAATCATGGTCAGAATACGGAGTGGAATTTAATATTTATTATTTGAAACATAAGACCAATATATCAGCTCACCACGGATAAACCTCAAGAGTCAAGACGGATTAATGACGAATCGCAGAAAAACCTTAGTCCTCTCTTTGGAAGTATAACCAACACAACTGAATGATGAATCAATACTTATTACTTTCTCTTATCTAGTCATATCGGACATATATCAGCTACTATAGATACATAAATATCCTTCCAAGAATCGTCTTTTGTTCTATTCTGCCTCACTTTACAAAAGTAAAAATTATAACTGTTAGAATTTACTGAGAGATGATGTCTTCTATATCGACGAGTCCAGAGATATCACCCCGGCTTGAGGTTGAATTAGGTCCTTCTCTCTTGACTTTGAGAAGCAACTTTCTATCAACATTTTTACATAAACCGAGAGACGCCAATGAACAGATATCACACTTCCGTCCTCTGGGTAAACATATTGTCTGACCAAATCCAACCAACAAGGGATTAATATCGTGCCAGTATTCTTTGGGAAGCCATTTCTGTAATTCCATTCTAGTATTTTCAGGATTTGGTTTGGCTATCTTGGGGACCCAAGACCACATGTTGGCGAGTCTGAAAACATGGACGTCAACTCCTATCCCATCATTTATATTCCAAGCTCTCTGCAATAATAGATACCCCATCTTGGGTCCAACACCAGGAAGAGACATGATCTCTTCAATTGTCTTCGGTACATCACTGTCGAATTTCTCTGTCAATATAATAGCTGTTTTCTTGATGTATGAGGCCTTACGCGTGTGAAATCCCACAGAAAAGATCCAGGTATTAATTTGATCCTCTTCGATCTGCAAAATAGCATTCAAAGTTAAGCCTTCAGGGAAACCTTTTTCTATCAAGCCATTATGTAAATTAAGCATCGCCTTGTAGTTTATTTCATCTTTTGTTTGAGAAGATAGCATCAATGATATCAATAACTGGAATCTGAAGTTTTTAGGAGTAGTCTTGCCTGCTATTCTTTCCGGTAACCTTTCGCATCCCATAGTATCAACTGGCGCTACTATTTTTGATCTCATAACTTTAACGTGTTCATATATTTCTTCCCAATTTGCAGGTTGGAGAGAACTGAAGCCATCACTCTTAGAAGGGATTAGTGAAATAGCAGCTTCATATTCCACCTTGATTGAAACAGGCTCTCTTGTAATGGTTTCCTTTTTTATTGGATTCAACTGGTGGTTTTGTTCACTCTCATTTTCCAGAGGCAATTGCAAATTCGTCTTTTCTGATTTGACAGATTTTAGCACGTCTTGAAAACTCTCATCTGAATCTTCCTTCTTTATCTTCTTATAAACTGGTTCAAGTTTGATAGCAGCTTTGGTGTTCTTAGATTCTGCCACTCTTTTGGATCTCCGTATCGCGTTGCCCATCATTTGGACTGCTGATGGTTAACCATATTTAATTCTCGAAATTTATCTTATATACATGCGGCTGATTTAGTAATATTGAACTTCGAAGGAGGAAGTCCACACTTTTCGGGCTTTTTCTTAACTATATATATATGTAAATAGTGTCATTGCAGCTCTGTTCAACTGAACCTTCAAAGAAGCATTATGTGCTTGAAAAGTTAGATGAAAATGAGAATGTATATACCAGTCCTTCCGACTCCTCAGTGTTCACGTTTAGCTGCCAACTCGCTCGCTTTGATTCAAGCACGACTCTTTTTTGGCATCTTTTCATAGAGAAAATTATCAATCTGAAATCTCACCGTACGAAAAATTATTTCTCCTTCGTGAATTTGGGATTTATAGAAAATGCCACCAGTTGGCCTCTGACTGCCATATCGGGCAATAACACAGTTTCACACAACATTAGGATATTAATATATGGTGATTCGTGAACTGTGTCTTAATGTACATTTTTATGTCATTATAGTATCTACATCTCAATTAACACAGATAAACTATATTTTACAGTATATATAATGAATCTTAATATGACTATTCGACATAAATACTTAATAGCTGAAGAAATGAAACAATGGACCATAATATATAAAATTGTAAAAGTAATAGAATTTTATAAAACAAATATATGAAAATATCAATCAGACAACAATAACCAATTCATAGAAAATTCAAAAAAGGATACACTTATAAAAACATAAGACTTAAAATATATATAAAAAATTTGAAACAAAAAAAAAGTAATGATAAAAAAAACATGAAAAACAGACAAAAAAATGAAAAAAATTTAGCAATAACATGAATAACAAAATCAAAATGAATGAAACATAAACAGTAAACATATATATATTACATTGAAATCTTCAAGTTTTCCTTGATGAACTACCACTTTTAAAATCTGGTTTAAAATCTGGTTTTTTAATTTCTTTTGTTTTTTTTAATGTGAATTTTGCAATTAATGGGATATGATCCGATGGGAAATGAGCTGTTGGAAATCCAATACAATGTTTTAAATATTCTGTATCAATCTTTCCTAATAATCCTCTAACTGATAAATTGGAAGTTGAATACCAAATATAATCAATAACATCTGTAAATGTAGGTGAAAAATTAGTAAATGGCAATTCACCAATATTTTCATAAGCTGATTTCAACTTTAATGGATGCAGGAAACCTTCAGCTGTAAATCTACCATAATCTCTACCTTCGATATCCTTATGCTTACTGACAGACCCTTGAGATAAAAGTTGATAAACAGCACTTGTTAATTGAGAGTTGAAATCACCACAAATAATAGTTGCAATGTTTTTAGTATCTTCACCTGGATGTGTCTTGTATCTTTTTAATAATTGTTGCAACTCTTCCAATAAGACACCAACTTGCATGGTTTTAACATCATTATAAGCTGGATCCCAATGCAAATGTGTGTTGGTAAGTAATATCTTTTGACCAGTTTCGATATGTTGCAAGAAAGAAACTGAAGCAATGTTATCTTTGTTCATAAATCTATTGAAAACATCATCTGTCTTTTTAAATTTATCTTGGGTCATAACAATTCTACCATATTCTAAAATTTCCTTTCTTAATAAATTGAATTTATCTTTCTTGAAGAAAGTTGCACAGCCATCCACTTTTTTAGAGTCTCTTTCATTCATTGTTCTTGCTCTTGTCTTACAATGGAAAATACCTTTATATCCTTGTTCTTCCAAAATTGGGGTCCAAAATTCATCATAAGTTCTGGTTTCAACTTCTTGTAAGCAAATGATGTCTGAACTATATTCGAGAATTTGTTGTTTCAAATTAGCTCTTCTGAACTCCCAATTCAAAGCCCAAGAAGGAGTGAATTTATACATTTTTGGAGTAGCATAATGATGACATAAAGTATTATAAGACATCAAAGTAAATGATTGTTTTTCATCTGGTTGATGTTCTTTTATCTTTTCTGGATCATTTGGATCAACTATTTCACCATCTTCTTGTAATAACAACCATTGTCTCTCAATTGGAGGAACCATTTCTGGAGCTTGATCTCTCAAATGAATAATCAATTCTCTAGTTCCCTTCTCTGCAATCAACTTAGCAATGTCAATATTTAAGGGGTTACCTTCAACACCTAAAAATTGTAACTCATATAAATTCCCAAATTCAGGTGGTAAATAGCCTATGTTATTATCAAACATATACAAATACCTTAAATTGAAAAGCATTCCCAATTCGGATGGCAATTCAGTTAACTGGTTGTTTGATACATCCAAGATCCTCAAGTTTCTCAATTTTCCAATCTCTTTCGGTAATTTAGTAAGCCTATTATTATTCAAAAATAATTTTTGCAAAAAGTCATAGTTGAATACTTTTAAAGACAAGTTCATCAAGTCCTGACCACTAAAATCCAACGCACACCATAGTTGTTTACCAGTAGTTTCATTTTTCATTCTTTGTTCTTCTTGTTCATCGAAGTTCTGTACCAATTTCTTATGCTGTAACAAAGGATTGTTAGATTGTGAATTTGATTCAGTATCTTCCAAATTTGCCAATAAACTTTTGGTCAATTCTATCAACGTCACCTGTTTAGAATTATCTGAAAAATTCTTCTTTCTAGATGCCTGTGCTGCTTGTCTAGCATAGAAATGTGGTATATTTGACTTTCTTGATGATTGACATACTGCTATTTGATGTTGCCAATACACAGTGGAACTTAACACTGGATCTAAGTTTATCGACAGCTGTTGATTTATCGAGTTCAAAATTTGATGCTGCTGCTGCTGCTGCTGCTGCTGTTGATGTTGTTGTTGTTGCTGCTGTTGTTGTTGCTGTTGTTGTTGCTGTTGTTGTTGTTGCTGTTGTTGTTGCTGCTGTTGTTGTTGATGCTGTTGTTGCTGTGTATTTCTTTGATAATTTCCTTGATATAATGTTTGTGCTAATAAAGTTGATGGATTGATACTATCATTGAATGAATCTTGCTGATTATATGATTGTTGTGGATTTTGTTGTGATTGTGTCTGATGTAACTGTTGCAATAAGAATTGTTGTGGTTGTGAGTTTGTTTGTTGACCCTGAGTTGTCAGTTGTAGGTATTTTGATGCAATATTCATAACAGGTACTCCAATATCATTAACTTCAAAAATTGCTTCTAAATTCTAATTTCCATATGATGAAATACTTTCCCAGTCTGATTGAAATATATTATTTTTGATGTAAAAATTTCCCGATAAACTATTATATGTTTGGCCTTCTAAATTTGCTGAGTTTGTTTTGATTGCTTAGACAAAAATTCTGTATCTAGTTCTTGTTTCTTTGCTAATCGCCCCTACGAATTGCAATATTAAATTTGATGAGTTTAGAATAAACTATGAAATTGTCATTACCCGCCAGTAGAGTTCTGCTCGATGCTCGAGAGTCGAGTCGAGCAAAGTGCTCGATTTTGCTCGATGCTCGTTGCTCGAAGCCAAATTTTCGAGCATTTTCGAGCAATTCGCGAAAAATAATCGAGCACTGTATATATATACTCAATTAAAATTATATTGAGGTTGCAACTTGAAACTATAACTACATGTTAGTACAAATGATTCCAAATAAATATTGAAGGATATAATTAATATATATAATTCAGCCTAGCTGCAATTGCAGCTCTAATATATTTTTTAATTAAATATATATATTATATATATTCATAATTTTAAAATTCAAAAATTTAAATTAACAAATTTTATATTATAACATAAATATTATAATTAATAATTAATAAATTTAATATATGTCGACTACGTTCACATCGTCTTGATCAGTACTTTAATTCAATCAGTCCGCTAACTAGAATATATGCTAGTTAATACAGTAATATTATTAATATAATAATGTAGAAAACTTTGTAGTTAGTTGAACAAATTCAATTAGATTCTAAATTTTTCGACCATAGAATACCTGAAATATCGAAATTTAATGGCGATTCTCAATCTATTTTGTCAAAGATCAAGTAACACTTCAATTCTATGTCTATTTATTGATCATTGGGTAACTAATATAATGGCAAAGTGTCAAAGATTATATGATATATCTGATAAACTTTATAGTGGTTGCAACTATCACGTGAGTTAGATATGCACGTGACAAATATCAATCGAGCAGCTCGATCGATCGAGCTTCAAAATGCTCGATAATTGCTCGCTCGATTGCCCGTCGAGCACGATTTCGAGCATCGAGCAGAACTCTACCCGCCAGCGTACCAAAAGTCGAAATTTCGACATCTTTCAAAGAAATTTGGAAGCGCGAAATGAATACGTGTATGTACCATTAGTTGAAAAAACGATATAGATTTCCTTATTAGGAAATAAGTATAAAAAGTGATATATACAAGCCAAATTAATATTTTCTCATGCAGATAATAGATATTGAATGTGGTTTTCGTTCTAACACATGGGCAAATTGCAATAATCAAATTGCCTTAATAAATAATTAAATTTACATAATAAACAGTAATTAATAGTATATAATAAATAATAAATACATCACTCCTTGTTCTGCCAATTGAACAAAGTGTTTTTTCTTTCACTAATGTACCTCTTCTCGTTGATATTTTGCAAATATCCATCATTTGTATTGGCACTTATGTTACAAGTATTAGCTGTACTTGAGTTGCTTGACATGCTTCCCATCTTGACTGTCTTTGGTGGAGATTCGCTGTTTGAATTGAATGTATCTATGGAATTCAATGAGTGTAATGAATCATCCAAGTCTTTGGCGTGCAATGAGTTCAAAGAGTTCAAGGAATTCAAAGAATTCATGTCGTTAAGATCCATATTTGGTAGATTCAAATTGTTGAGATTCAAATCATTTGAATAAAGGTCAAAGACATTGAAATCTAACAATGGTGCTAAACCTAAAGAACCATCAGCAGCAAATTCTTGCAATAAGGTTTGATTAAAATTGTGAACTTGATCTGTAGTCAATAAATCATCTTTGGAGTTTTCACTATCAATACCCTCTGGTTCTGTACTTATAGCGCCATTTTCAGTATTATTTTCTCTCTTGAACTCATTGTTGAAGTTGCTCACTGGAGTAGGTATAACACCGTTATTATTCGATTTCATACTAACGTTCAAGATATTCTTAATTGATAAGTCTAACAAGTTGATTGAGTTTGAACTTATACTACCAGGGAACTCTAATTTATTCTCAAATTTCAAATAATTTATTGAATTTTTCAATAAATTTTTCAAATCTTGGAAAAGTGATCCATTCTTTGTGTATTCTAAGCATCCTCTTGCTGATATCAAACACAATCTTGATATTTGTCTTGATAAATTCAATGGTGTCGGTAAGTATATGTTTTTCTCAAATAAGTGATTCATAATTTTCAAAATTTGAATACAATTATTTTGTATAACGATGAAACTTGGACTAGATTTTGATTGATTCAACTCTTGTGACATAACTGGCAAATAGATCAATAATTTAGTTTGATAATATAAAAATATTAACAAAAATTGTGAAGATGTGATTGAGTCTAAATTTTTATCCAATTGTCCATTAACGTCAATTTCAAATTTCAAGTTTGAGTTCAAATCTCGTCTCCAATTATCTAAGAAATTCTCATGTAATAACACCAAATTATTTGAATTATTATTCAATTCATTTCTCTTGAATATGGAATCAATAATATTACCCAAAATTTTGGAGAATCTCATTATTGATAATGACAAATTTGAAACTTTCCCAATAAGAGATAATTTATCATTGTTTATAATTAATATATTCTCATTTGAATTACTATCATCATCACTTGCAAAAGGTAAAGCACATTCAATTTCAAAATCCTTCATTAATCTTGGAACACCTAATATTAACGAACTGAATACATCTAGTGTATAAATGCACCAAAACAATATTCTTCTTTCACCTTGTAAGAAATTTGAAATCTGTGAACCATTATTTGATAATACTGCTGATGGACATCTGTGTAATCTCAATTGTTGTGACATTGTTATAATTTTACCCCTGATCTCGTAACTTGTTGTGATATCACCAATATTTAAGCAATATAATAACGATAATGATAAAATCTGTAAAGTTTGTATGGAACAGTTTTGCGTTATTGAATTCATGTTTAATATTTCATGAATAATGATATCATAATGATTTAACAGTATGATTTCATTGGAATCTAACAAATTCTTTTTGGTTAATAAAGCTAATGTTATCACAAGCATTAATTGTATACCAAATAGTTCCTTTCCGATCATTTCTCCATCGTTGAACTCATTTTCCATTGAATTGCAGAAAAATAAATAATTTTTCAAGAAGAAAAATTTATCAATAATTGGTAAGAAATTATTCCAACTTTTAAAGAAATTTGTGATCAATTCATCTAAGTTTATTCTTGAAGGGAGCTTCAAATTTGCTAGGAAGAAAATCAGTTCAAATTTTGATAAATTTTTGAAATCTAAATTATTGAATTGATTAAATTTTAAATTTTTTTCATTATTATTGTTCTTAATGAAATAATTTGAGTTTTCTTTTAATGAGGCAAGACAATTAGCTGTTAAGACGGATGATTTTGAATTATAGCCATAAAAATCACAGATTTTGGCTAATAGTGATGGAATAAATAGAGTCTCTTCTGTCAGTCTTGGGATTGACATTGCAACAAGAGATGCTAGATTCTTCAAATTCAAATTTGACTGACTCTTCAAATTTTTGTTCAAGTTTTTGGCAATTGAAATAGCAGCTTTTGCACCTGGAGCTTTATTTTGTTCAAAACTTAAATTGGAGTTGAACTTTTCAAAATTTTGGTAAGATATTGATAAGATTGAATCATTATTCAAAGATAAATTATTTATTGATAAATTATCTATTGAACCTGTTATTGATACAGGTTTCTCATGGACTAAATGTGGATAGTTTTCACAGCAATCTTGACCATGACCGCAATGAGTTTGTGAGTTTAGTAATGATATATTTGAAGTTGATAATTTATTTTCATCTGAATTTCTCATGGATTCGTTTTTCTTTGAATCTGTTGAAGATGTGTCTAGTTTGTTGTATAGCTCCATCTGTTCATCTCTTAGATCTAGTAAGTTTAGCAACTTTTTATTTTCAATCTCTAGTTGTCTCACTCTTTCTTCTAAAGTTTCAGTATATCCTCTGGGGAAAGCTCTTCTTGATAATTTGTCTGAAATCTTACATTCAAAGCCCACAAGGGAGCAGTTAGTGCAAGGTTTCTTACCATCACACTTTGTCTTTTTAGCTCTACACCTGTCGCAGGCCTGTGCGACTCTTTCTGAAGTGGAACCTGGAGTCTTGATGATTTTGCAGTGGTCATTCATGATAGACGCTGATAACTCAGGAAAATGGAGTGTATTTGTATTTTGAATTTGTATTTGTGTTGTAAGCTGTCTCCTTGTACTATGTAGCGTAGCCTGATCAGTGATTTGTGCTGATTATTGCTGAATATTTTCAAAACTCTCTATGACAGATCTGGTGCTGGAAATATCGCCAACAGACCCCAGGCTTCAAAGTGATCCCACTGGAACTATATATACTTGCAAATCATGACTGTAGGGGTGACCGGGTAACATGTGAACAGCGTTTCTCTGCTAACTGCACCCCACAAATCGTGAGTTCGGAGTTTACAATTGTCAATGAAGGCTGGAAAGCTGGAAGCAATTTGACTGTCTTACTCTTCACTATTTAGTATTTACTGTTCAGAGTCTAGACTGCCACAAATAGAAGAGTATTAACGCCACTTTGTCTCTATAAGAGCTTAGAGGATGCTTGACATATGGCCCGTTGTAGATACTGACCCACTGGGCTTGCACTTATATGATGTTGGATAATACCTCCTGTCTGAGACAGCTATCTGATTATCCAATTAGACCGGATACAAATGCCTGAAAAATCTGTGGTTCTAACTTCATGAGTCA
Source organism: Cephaloascus albidus (assembly GCA_030575015.1). Taxonomy (NCBI): domain Eukaryota; kingdom Fungi; phylum Ascomycota; class Pichiomycetes; order Serinales; family Cephaloascaceae; genus Cephaloascus; species Cephaloascus albidus. The sequence continues at coordinate 34,772 of JAJMGN010000288.1, forward strand.
TGAAATGTTGACATGAGTACAGGCGCTGCTCAGCTCCGGTATATTCGAAAGTCGACATACGCCGATAGATTACAAATCTATGTACATGTACTAATAGTCCTGAACAGTTTACATAAAATTTGTATAAATTTACTAATTGTAATTTCATGTAAAGCTGTGCTCCCACTGCCATGTAATATAGCTGCAATTACAAGTACTTGCAACTTGTTAGTGAGTATCGCGGCCCGCTAGATATCGGTCTACGGATAGAAGCACCAATTATTTCTGCATTTTTGCTCAAAATAGTTTTCGTCGACCTCCATACGTATGAGTATCTCTGGGAAGGTTCCACCTTCTTTAAGAAGATATCAATACTAAGACTACACATATTGACTGACCAGTTGGACCATCAGCAAAAAGAATGTCGTGATTTAGACAATATTCATTGGATAATATCCTGTCTGGACTCTAGCCGCTAGCGTCCAGACTCCTGACTCCTGAGAGACTTCTTGCCGGGCTCCAAATAGATATCACCAAAAACAAATATGAATATTTACAACCAAAATAAACACTTCAAAACGCGTCACATAAAATGCAATTGTTTTTTATTCCCAAGCTCATCGTAGGAGCATTTGTGACATCATACACAATATGGATCATAGTATCAACTATAATTCCTCAACTTTTCTCCAATGTTCAATCCAAAAATCACTCAATATCGAGAGTTCCAAATAATTTGCAAAATCAAAAAATTTATTTAATCATAGCTCATCCGGATGATGAAGTTATGTTCTTTGCGCCAACTATTGTTGAGTTGAATAAACCTATGTATAATAATTCCATCAATGCGATTTGCTTTTCAAGTGGGAACTCAGATGACATAGGAGATATAAGGTCAAGTGAATTATACAATAGTTTTTCTATATTGGGCGTCAAAACCGATAATGTTCAATTGATTGACGATGAAACCAATTTCAAAGATTCCATGAATACCACTTGGGATCCTATGAATGTGTCGCAAAGGATCTCTGAATTGGCGCCTCTTGAAAATGTTACATATATAACTTTTGATGAATTTGGAGTCTCGAATCATCCCAATCACATCTCATTGTTTAATGGAGTCTTGACTTATTCAAAACAATATCAAGGAAACAGAATCTACAAATTGAAAACGAATGGCTTTGCAAGCAAGTACTCATTTGTTTTGCTAACTATCGTTGACTTGTCAAGAAATTTCCTTACCTCATTACTCAGTAACTACATTATCGTGACAGATGCAAATCCACGAGGTGTTGAAATATACTCCAATTTAAACATGCTTTCAGTGGGTTACGCCGCTATGAGTTACGGGCATTTCAGTCAGATGGTCTGGTTTAGATACGGATGGTTGTTAATGAGCAGGTACTCAACTTACAACCAATTGATAGAAGTTGTTGCTTGAAATATATGTTACCACAATAAACTTGCAGAGAAGAGGAATTCGTATAAAGAATCATAACCGTATGTTGCCGAATTCGGAAATCGATCAAATTTCTTGAACGACCTTTAAATTATAGCACATTTCTTGAAAATTTAGAAAAATATATACAACTGTTCACAGATACTTATAAACCTCGATAACATGTCATTGATGATATTGAGGAGGAATCAAAATCGTCAGGTTTCCTCATTCAGGAGGCTTATATCAACAGCCTTGAATCCTTCCTCAGTTAAGGAACCTTCAAAACTTGAGTTGGAAGGACTAATAGGCATAAAATTTGGAACAGATAATATAAAGTCTAGTACTAAACAAAATAGAAACACCAAGATTGGAAACTCAAATGTTAACGAAACGGTGTCAAAGATCTTTGATAATTTGCAAACTGAACAATTTTTCAAAAGTTTATCCATAAGAGCATCAAATCCAAAAGTGAGGTATTGGGACAAAACTTCCAAGCCACAAGAGACAGACTTTATAAGAGCAAAAGAATCGATGTTACAGTTATTAGAGGCGGAGAAATTCGACTCGATTATTGAGATTCTTACAAGGTTATCTACTAATAAAGATTTAATGTTAAATAAACTATTCCGTCCTCATGAATTATCTCTTTTTATTGACAAGGTTCTAGAGATTCATATCAGATTAAATCAAGCTAGAATTTCTTTGAACAAAAGTATAGGACGCAATAATGAATTCTCAGATAATTTTCAATATGAGATTTCCACGGGCGAAAAAATAAGAACAATCATACATAATTTACAAGAAACATATAGTTATGAATTATCTTTGGATAATATTGAAAACCTTTTGAATTTTGAAATTTTAAATTTAAGATTAGATACTTGTTGTCAGCTCTTAGAACAATTGGAAGCTGACGGTGTTCAATTAAACTCAGCAATTTGGAATCTAAAATTTAAAATTTTTGCTAATGGTATCCCATATTTATGGGTATATGAAAATGAATATTTTACTGAGAAGAAAAAAATTAAATCTTTGCGCAAATCAAAAATACAGAATGCACTTTTTCCGTTAATGAACAAATTCTACAGTGAGAATATCCCTATGACCAAGGACTTACTACAAACAATAATATATTGTTTAGGGCACAATAAAGAAACTGAATATTTAGAAAGATTTATACAAGAAAACTTCAAAATCGATGAAAATGGTCTAATTGAAGGTGAGCAGATTATTGACAAGGATTCCAAACTTTACCCATCCAGTAGGATTCTCATGGCAGTTGTCACATCATTCAGTTATAGTAATGAGTTCCACAAGGCTTTATCATATATAAATTCATTCCAAAAAGTTTATCCAGATATAGATTTGACAAATAGATCATCGTTGGGGTTTTGGTTCAATTTGATTAAATGGGCGAATTTGAGTACAGAATTCAACCAACGCTCTGTTGCACAATCGATGAAAATGGATAAAGATCTCTTGTTATTTGAGAATAAAGTAGCTGATTTAAAGAAAAATAGGAACTCAACTATGACTAGCGTCTGGGGGTTATATCTTGAATGGAACAAGAACTTTTCAGAATCAATATATAGATTGAGGATAAAGCAGCTAATGAAGAATAAGCAACTTACGCAGTTGAAACCTTTATTAGGAGACATCTTGAAAGAATACCATATTCAATCAAGTGAGTCTAATTCTGACAGGACTGCGAAAGTCTATGATGTGTTCCGTACATTGATGAGGGGTATAATCGAGTTGCAGTTCAGCTACGGATATGTTTCAAATTTGACAGCCTTCATTGAAGACTGGTCAATTGACTCCAAAATGAAAGAGGAAATGATGCTGCTTTATGAATGGAAAAAAATTAAATTTGAAAAGAAACTCGCACTCAAAACTCTCCGTTTGCAGAGAAATCAAGCTAGTATCGATCAGGAAGAGAAAGACGATAACTTGTTTGGTTTTTAAGGACACTAGTCCATACGATATATTCAATATTCACATATTTATTACTCTTGTTGTAGCTGTCTTATGCTCACGCCGTGCACGACGGTTAGGAGTCATCTTGACGTGTGCGTCCCAGAAACTCAAATCTCGATTCTCAATCGATTCTTCCAGGTGTCAATTCGCAATTTATCGCAGTTGTCAACAGTGAACAACTGAGAGTGAAAGCACATCTATCACCATCCACGCGTATCACAATGGCCGAAGGTTTAGAAAAGTTCACAGAAGTTCCAGTCGAGTTCTTCAAAGACGGAAGCGCATTCATAAAGAAATGTTCCAAGCCAGATAAAAAGGGTATGTCTTTTTCTCTGATCCTGTCGTATATTTTTTAACCGCCTTCCATTACTAACTACGTTTCCAGAATACATGAAGATCATCAGAGCTGTTGGTGTTGGTTTCATCATGATGGGTGTCGTTGGTTATGCTGTCAAATTGTTACACATCCCAATTCGTTATTTAATTGTTTAATTCAATTTCCAATGTTCGTTAAATATCAAGCTTTATAATTACCACAAATTGATCAGGTTGCTTCAGGGTATTGTTTTAAATCGAAATATCAAAGTCAATAAAGGAAGCTGAATAATCTCGATCAGAAAAATAATTCTTCCTTTGTATCAATAAATCTTAAATGTCAAATTTGTTTCGTAAAGTACCTAAAGCGCTACACTGAAGAGTACCTTTTTGATCTATTTTACAAATAACAACTATCTATGCAAACCCATTCCAATCATCATCACTGTCACTTCCATCTTCAGCTTCAGCCTCGTCTTCATTTTCTTTTATCTTATCTTTAGCAGCGGGTTTTGATTTTTGTTCAACTGCTCCCCATTGAATTAATCTTTCATCTTCTAAGATTTCTTGCTTGATTTTGATTCGTAAATCCTTCAATAAAGCGGATTTGTTTAACTTGACAAATGGTGAAATCAACTCTTTAACTGGAACAGTTTCCAAAATTTCAGCTTTCCTTTCTTCATCATCTTCATCCACATCTTCAAATATAACTTTTTCTAATTCGTCAACATATATATCACACAAATGATATGGGATTGCAACAGCATATTTTTTATCTCCACTCAAAGGAACTTTTTCCAAGACAGCCAAGTAACGTTTGAGTAATTTGGTATCCCAATTTTCCAACTGCAATCTCTTAATACTGTGCATAACAACTCTTCTGATCAACATGTACATCTTATCCATTCTCCATTGGTCAATAGATGGCCATTCCTTGAGAATGACAACGTAAAAGGCTTCAAGGAATACAGCGAAATTCTTAACTGGGATGGTTATACTGAATAATTCACCTAAAGCTTGAGCCAATCTTTGTTGAGGTCTTGGTCTATCGCAGAACCACATTGAATAGAACAAACCTTTCCACAACTTTTCATACTCTAATAAAGGCAATGTTTTGGAACTGGATAAATAATTTCTCAAAGACTGTAAAGCAGCATCTCTTGTGGGACGATCTATAATTGATTAGTATCTGTGATATTAAGAGCTTAAGATACCTGGAAACGGCCACTTACCATTAGCAGCCAACTTTTTCACGAACGCTGAGGTTTGAGCAGTCGAAGACATGGTGTATGATAGTATATTTAGACCAACAAGATCGAGAACAGTGCTGAATATTTCTCTCTCTTGGTACACTGAAAAATTTAATACAAGTAGAATAAAAATCTTTAAAGAAAAACTCGATGAGCTGCACGTGATCCGTTCTATCAGATTGTTGAAATTTATGGAACTCGTTTTAATTTATATACGACAAATCTCCATTTCCTCAGAGTAAGAGAGAGAGAGAGAGAATTGTGACAGAAGATGAGCAGTGAACGGAAACCAGAGTACGACGCGAATGGCAAAGAGATAAATCAGTATATTCCGAGTAAGTAAAACTGTGCAAAACACCTGTATCCCAGATAGACACTAACAGAAATAAGAGTTTATAGCGAAGGCACCGTGGTATATTGGAGCTTCTTCAGATGGAACGGGTGGCTACCTTTCACATCAACGTATTGACCCAACCAAGGAGTCTGAATCGTACCAAGAAGCAAGGCCAGGACTGGGGATAAACGACAAATTCTCAAGTATGAAAGAAGGTCCACGATCAGTTGTGAACAAAGTTACCAAAAACGTAAAAGTGAAAAAATTCCCACCAGGGGCATGTACTAATTGTGGTAGTCTTTCGCATAAACGTCTTGATTGTGTTGAGAGACCGCGAAAGTTTGGTGCTGTGAGTACTGGAATTGAGGTGGCTGAAAAGCTGTTTGAGGTTAAACAAAGTGAAGGTTATGATTCCAAGAGAGATAGATGGCATGGATACGATGCCTCTAATTGGGATGAAGTTGTTAAAAATTGGGAAACTATCAAAATGCGGAAAGATACTGCCCAAAAGAAGAATGAAGATGATGATGATGATGAGGATACAGATTATGAGTTAGAGCTAGAGGAATTAGGTTTGAGTAGGAAAGACATACCAGATAATTTGAAAGAAGATCCTGAGGAGAAGACATTGAGAGATAGGGGTGACGTCCCAGCATATTTGAAGAATATAAAGAGAAATGTGAACTATGACCCGAAGACGAGATCCACTAGAGAGTTGACTGAAGGATTTTTAAATGATGAGGATCAGTTTGTAAGATATTTAAATGGAGAAGGCGCTGAGTTTCAGAAATTGAGGCGCTTCGCTTGGGAAGCTGATCAGAACAACAAACAAGCTAACCAGATGCTCGAGGAACAGCCTGTCAGTTTAGAGTTGAATCCAGATGCCAGTCCTACTGCTGTAATGTTGGCTGCTAAAAGAGCGCAGGAAGCTTTAGATGCGGAAAAAAGGGCGAAGAAACAAAAGTTGTTATCAAAATATGGAGGTTATGAATACCTGAGCAATCCAGTAGAGACGCTGGGTAAGTGACGATTGAGTGAATACACTCAATTTACATGCAAAACAGATACACCTCCGAGTACAAAGTTCAAACTGAAAAATGATGTAATGATTGCTAAAAGCTTCAAGAACTTTGCAAGAACTTGACCAAAATCCAAATGGCTCATCGTGTGCTAGCTGAGCTCAAGTTGACGGTCAGCCAACTAGTTAATAGATTCTGTGTGTATGATATGTGTGTAGCCTGTTAGGGCGTGCAACCGACTGGGTAACACGAACAAACCTCCAGTTTCGCGAAGTTGCAATTCGAGTTTTGTTTTGATTATTTTTCAAGAGAAACGTCAAATCGAAGCCACGCAGGAAAAGAGCTCAAAAGACAGCTTGTGTACCGTGCTCAATTGACAACTGACAACGACCCATACAGAACTAGAATGTCAAGAAATTTGGTGATCGACAATGGCTCGTATGAGATGAAAATAGGATACCACTCGGGGAAAGATGGTGTCCCTGCTAAGGTCCCCAACTGTATTGCCAGATCTAAAGATAAATATTTGCTTATTGGAGATCAAATCAACGAATGTCGTGATATAGCAGGAATGCATTTCAAAAGACCGCACGAAAAGGGGAATCTTACCTCATGGGAAATCGAAAAGGCCATCTGGGATTATTCGTTCTATTCAACTCAAACTGGTTTGGATGTTGATCCAGCTGAGACTAATTTGATATTAACAGAGACACCTTATCATTTACCGCAATTATCAGTTAATACGGATCAGATGATTTTCGAAGAATATGGGTTTGAAAGCTATTTTAGAACCCCGACAGCTAGTTTGGTTCCTTGGAATATCAACAATGAAAACTATTTATCTTCAGATAATCCTGAAAGCACATCACAGTCAGCAAAAGAAAATAAATATGACGATTTCTCATTGATCATAGACTCGGGTTTTAACTGTACTTGGGTAATTCCAGTCATATACGGTATAGTGCATTGGGCTGGTGTGAGAAAATTACCCATTGGTGGTAGATTTTTGAACGGTCTCCTTCGTGAAATAATCTCTTTCCGTTACTACGATGTCACAGATGAAACTGTATTAGTCAATAATATAAAAGAGAAGACTAGTTTCATAGCTGAGGATTTTGGGAAATTGCTCAATAAAGTACATAATATGAAGAAGAACCCAAAGAAATATGACTCTAATGGAAACGAGTTGGTGTGTGAATATGTGCTCCCAGATTTCAAGACAACAACCACAGGTTATTTGTTAACAGATGAAATAAAACAGAAATTGGGGAAAGACTACACTGACTTACAAACATTAAAACTTTATGATGAAAGGTTCTCAGTCCCTGAAGCATTGTTCCACCCAGAGATTGCTGGAATCAAGAAAACAGGTTTGATAAAGACCATTATAGAATCTATCAACTTGTGTCCTGAGCTAGTGAGACCATTATTGGTGTCTAATATAATGTTGATAGGTGGTAATTTCAACATTCCTGGCTTGAAGAAAAAACTAGCAACTGAATTGAGAAAAGAACTACCTATAGAATGGGATGTCAGAGTCGGATCTAGTAATCAGCCTGATATATATGGATGGCAATCAGCTGGGTATCTTATTGATAGTGGGTTATTGGGTTCTGTGTCTATATCGAAAAAAGAATATTTTGAGCATGGAGCCAATTGGTGCCAAAGAAGATTCGGATATCAAGTTTGAGTGTTTCCGTTTCTTTAGGAACGATACACAAGCAAAATCAAGAGCTGAAACTTTCTTATTCTAGGCCGGTCCGGCCATCATACTCCACAAATTGCACTATGTTTCCATCTTTAGATTTGAAATGTACCACCATATGATGAGTATATGTAACTCATCTAATGCAATTTAGTTGATAATGAAGATGATATCAGGCTGTCACTAGGCTTAGAGTAGTACCTGGTTTTGTCATAGTCTCTGTTTGGTATGGTCGTCCTTTAAAAAAATCACCATTGCGACTTCCCAAAATGGAAATTGAGCATATGTATCCAAACATTTGTATGGAGATAGATCGTTTTTAGAAAGAAGTGTTTAGGTGTTGTGTATTACTTGTGTTTTAAAGAAAAATTGAATAAATACAGAGATTTCCCTCCTGTTCTGAAAAATGGTATCAAGAGCTATTGGTTGGTTATCTAGTTATCCGTCCCGCAATGTCAAGAATCAGCCCCATCACAATAAAGCTTGGACATGTCTCCACTTTACCGGAATCTTATCACCATGAGTATGATATGGAAAGACAAGAGCATACATGTCAGTGTTTATCATGTAAATATTTGACCACAACCCAAAATCGTGCTGCAAGATATTTCATGTTTGGTTTTCTATTATTTCCTCTTTGGATCGTCGTCGTTTTCCAATATTTGTACGGTGCTCATATATTAACTCATGAAGAGGTCATATCCAATGAATACATCAGTAATCACTGCAAAGTATTCAATTTGAATCCCAGAAATAAGGTAGATCATGAAGAAAGTACCATCTTCTCCACCAAAAGATATGAGCATGAAAGCATAGCTGACCCTGAACAGATATCCAAGCTGATGTTGAGATCCGTGGCAGAATCTACTATTGTGAACCATGACCTGTTGAGAAGAGCAGCTAGAAATTGGGCGTTGAGATCGGTGGGTGCTTTGGTATGTTACGCATTTGTTGTCCATGAGGTTCTTGTGTACTGCATACAAGCTGGAAACTAGCCAGAATACTTTTTATGACGCCCATAGCTTATGTATTCAAAAGCTGCTCTTTTTGATTGAATACAAGCTCTACATTTGCTCACTTGTAGCTTCCCTGTGCAACGCTTTTTTCTGTATATAAGCATTGGCAAATGGCAATGCTGTCAAACTCCAGTTGTGGGCCCTGTGTCCAGATTAAAGTGGCGTGTCGCCACCGCAAAGGGCATGTAGCATTACGTCCTCAATCTCATCGAAAAAATCATTTTCTGACTACAACTCATAAAGAACGCGGTGCCTACCCAGCAAGTATTTGAACTAAGAACTCACTTGATAAGTTTCCGCCACCATCAATTCTTTCTATTATTGACTTGGTTCACCTGTGGAATCTTCTTCTACTGCCTTGGGAAAGAGTCGCTGCTCCTCTTCTTCTGTATATTCACCATTCCAATATCAAATTTTCCATCCCAGCTCCAATTCATTCGCAAGTAGCAGTCCACGTTGTTCACGCTCGATAAAAATATAGACATTTTTCATCATACTTTACTCGTTATGGACGTTACCTCCCTGTCAACATCCGACAACTGCCTCAATTATCATACAGCTAAAAATCAAAATGTGAACACATCGAATCAAATGTCAGACTTCAAAAAAGAGTTGCCGATGAATGGCAAAACTTTTTTTTTCAATGAAGATACTGAAAGCAGTTTTGATGAAAGTTTCTCCAATAAGAATACAAACACAAGTATCGACCAACAACTGGCTCATATAAAAGAATTGTCGAAGATATCCATACCTAACAAGGATCTATTCACACCAAAACCTCATAGTCCAAAAAATCTTATAAGTATCGCGGAAATCTTGAAATTTCCAACAGAATCCACACATGCGTATTCCTACGCTCATCTTTCTCCAAATTCATTAGCTTTACGGTTAAACGTATTGAAGAGATCATTGGAGATACTCATTGATAGACCTGAATTGTTTAGCTCCATAAATAATGATTCAACTCTATATGCTTCAGGTTCATTTGTTTCCACTCCAATGTTTAATAGTCCCATAACAAAACCAAAATGTCTGATGTACACCCAGAGTAATGATAGTAATGATGGTTTCAAGATGCAGGCTAATGCCTCCTCAGCTGCTTTGGCAGCTTTATTAAGACCTTCACAGCAACAAGAAAAGGGCTCGCCAATGATTCAAATCCATGAACAAAAATCTTTCCCGTTCTTGAACAATAACATAGACAAATACGATGAAGATTTTAATGATGACTTGAGAGAAATTATAAATTTATTAGATAAGAATAATAAGAATGGCATTATAGACATAGATGAAAGTATTCCAAAGTCTCAAATGGCTTTAAGTTTACATAATCTTTCATTATCAAATGGAGGAGGTTATAATGATAAAGTTAAGAACATTAAGCAGAGTTTCCTCAAAACGAAACTTCTACATGCTCTTGCTACACCATTTGTTGAAAGTCTAATGACAAATCCGTTAGCAGCTTTACAAAATGGTACGTCAGCGGTATCAATTTCATCGTTAAATGATTTCCCACTGCCTTTAAACAGCGCAAATAATAGACCATTCCATTCACTTGGATCCGCTAAAAACTCTCTTCCACAAGCAGTTTTTACCGTGGATATAGATAATCCTTGGTCTTTAAAAGCTGCTAATGATTTTGCTTGCTTGATGTTTGGTGTGTCTCGTTCTGTTATCAGATCATTATCATTAGTTGATTTGATTGCTCCTCATTCTAGAAGCTTTGTTCTAGATAAATTAAACAAATCAGAAACAAATATAATATTTGCTGGTGAAATAATAGCTATTTCTAGACCTGGTAAAGGAGTTGCATGGACATCATTATGGGCTAAAAGAAAGGATAATTTGATGATATGCATGTTTGATCAAATACCATGTGATTCCTTTGACGTTATAATAGAAAAAATTGAGGATGATCATAATTATTCCATTATTTCAATTACTGACAAAACTGGTGAATTTTTCCAAGACATCAAACAAAATTATAAAAAATTGATTGATTTGAGTCCATCTATGGATCTCCAAATAAATGATCTCAACCAAGAGGAGATAGAATCTGACATACCCGCTGATGCTTTCATCAGTGATAAAATAAACAAGACAAGATATTATACTTTAAACATAAATAAAGAAATAATTCCGTGTGCTATAACCTCTAATCCTTTGGATAGTGATCTGAGCTCGTCAGTTAAATTGAAAATTCATTCCATGCCATATATTGCAGGTATGTTCGTGATCTCATCATTTGATTACAAGATATTGTCTTTCAATACAGCAATAGCAAAGAATATGTTTGGTAACGGAGATATTTTGAATAAACCTATTGATTCGCTCTTACCTAATTTCACCAAGATATTGAAGAGAGGTCTTATGGAAGAATCTGAATATATTATTGAGCCTGGTTTGGTATTACCTGAACATTTTTTCAGAAAATTTAATGCATTTGTGAAGTATGATGGTGATGATAATAATGGTGGTGAAATTGAGAAACAATTTTTACAGTCTTCTGGGATTAGTGGTAAGCATAGAGATGGGAATGTTATTCAAGTTGATGTACAATTAAGAGTTTCGTCAATTGAAACATATATACTATGGATCACATTCTCCAGGGAAGAAAATCATTTGAAATTGAATGGAGAAGATGAACCAACTGTCCGTACAAACCGTGAGACTGATTTACCATCCCAATTGAAATTGTTTCCAGAAGACGAAAATGATTTGATAAGTTTAGGGTCAGAAAGTACAAATGTCAGCAGACAAAATAGTACAAGACAACCGTATAAGCTTGATAGAATATCAAGTATTGAATCAATTAAAATACCGCATGAAGAGACAGATGAGAAATATAATGAGCTAAAACATGAAAATGAATACAAACTCGAAAAAAATGATAAGCAAAGAAAGGATAAAAGAATAGTATCAATACCACAATCAATTAATGATAGCATAAACTCAAGTATTACTCCACCAACATCCGCAACAACATTTGATTTTTTCGATCATGAAAAATTCTCCGAATCTAAATTATTGAATGATGAAAATTTAACTTTAGAGGAATTGAAGAAAAACTCTAAGAAATGGCCACGTACAGTGGGAGAGAAACGAAGAACTAAGAAGTTTTCTGAATTTAAAGTTATTAAAGATATGGGTGTTGGAGCATATGGAAAAGTTGTTTTGGCTTGTCATTTAGAAGATCCAAATTACAAGATCATTATAAAATGCATCGATAAGGAAAGAATTTTGGTTGATACTTGGGTCAGAGATCGTAAATTGGGTACAATTCCTTCTGAAATCCAAATCATGTCATTTTTGAATAACGATCCTCATCCTAATATAATGAGAATAGTTGATTTTTTCGAAGATGAAAAATATTATTATCTTGAAACTCCGTTACATGGAAATCCACCAGCTATTGATTTGTTTGATTTTATTGAAATCAAGAAAAATATGAGTGAATTAGAATGTCGCTTTATCTTCAAACAGGTTGTTTCGGCTATATGTCATTTGCATAAACATGGTATTGTCCATAGAGATATAAAAGACGAAAATGTTATCGTTGATGAACACGGAATTATCAAATTGATTGATTTTGGATCTGCAGCATATACCAAATCAGGACCATTTGATGTCTTCGTTGGTACAATCGATTATGCTGCTCCAGAAGTATTGAATGGTTTAGCGTATGATGGTAAACCACAGGATATATGGGCATTAGGGATCCTATTATACACATTGATATATAAGGAGAATCCATTTTATAATGTTGATGAGATTATGGAAGGAGGGTTAAGAATTCCTTTCATTCTAAGTGACGATTGTGTCAAGTTGATCAAGAAAATCTTGATTAGGGATATTAATAAGAGACCAAAAATTGAAGATATTGTTGATGATCCATGGCTACAGATATGAGATATTACCTTGTTTATTCAATTTTGTTTTACAGTATACAGTTGTCACAATTTACGACACTAGAGGTGCAAGAAATAAGATCTAAGAATTTTGCTTATCAAAGGTGATAGATCTATGATGTATGATAAATTGGACTGCTTTGCTGATGATTTTTTTAATGATTTGTTTATGGATAGGGTAAATTTATATAATATAACGGCTAATGAGAAATCAAGATTCAAACTGAATGTAGTTCAGTACTCTTTTTTTTTTTTTTTTTTTTATAAAACGAGTATATTAAATTATTTAAAAACATAAAAATTTAAATCCCCACGAAGAAAATTGAGAAAAGCTGAGCCGCAAGTAAAAACACCCCAAACAAAATTAATCATCAGGGCAACTAACCTTACGCACTTTTAACAACCTCTTTTAATCTTTAGCAGCATATCATCAATCTCAAATTCTGCAAATTCCAAACTACCCTTCTAATCTTGATCTTCTATCCACCGCATCTTACTCTTCAATGTTTCAATAACAAATAAGTAATCCAAAGTCTATATATACCTTATCAAGTTGTTACCGCACCGGTGCTCCAAACCTGGATTATCACGTGCGGTCCGTATCGATCTATCGGCAATAAGCGGTTGCACTCAAATAATAAATCGTCTCCTAATTTCTCATTCAGCGCTCGAGAAATGAAGAGATAAAGAATCCGCAATTTTGAAAAACCCGTTGACCATCCACAGAATCACAAATCCACAAATTAGCCGCTGAAGTTCAAGCAGCTGTCCTTTGTCTGAAGTTGGACCTCAAGCGACAAGACTAGAGCACAGACACAGACTCTGCCACTCTGATACCTTACCGAAACCTGGACTCTTGACTCTTGAGCTTCTGTAGACTGTTAGATCTAGTTTTAAAATAGGAATTGCACGGCATTTACCTAATTTTGTTTTGTTCCACAGTCTTGAAGTTGGCTTTTTGTTTTTTTATACATCTACAAATCTGTAAAAGATATTTCACTCAAGAACTCTCTTCACAAACCATATACATCATGCCTTTCATTCCTTCGAGGTTCTTGCCCTCACATTTATCCTCGTCCACTGTGCCAACCCAAAATGCTGCTTTCACCTTGAGAATAGATATCGAATCTCCCCCAATCATATTCTATGGCAATCCAGACACTTCATCAGGCTCACTTTTATCTGGTCTATTGACGTTGAACGTCAAGGATCCTGCGGAGAAATCCACATCTTCCTCCTTGAACAATTTGAAACCATACAAATCAGCGCCCACTATGCGACCTGTGAAAAGCAACTCTTCAGTATCGAGCCTTCATTGTCATAATGTTGAAACAACTATCAACTGCGTTGCTATGATATTGGAGCAAACAATTATTTATCATAAACCTTTCTTGCCACCATCAAGTACCCTTTCAAGTTGTGCAAATTGTAAAAAGAAAGTCACTCAATTGGCCAAATGGGATATCTTAACTCATGCCACATCATTCCCTGCTGGTGAACAAAGTTATCCATTCTCTCACTTATTACCTGGTGGTTTGCCCTCTACTTGCCATTTGGGCTCGACTGGTTCAACTGTTATTAAATATGAGTTGATTGCAATTGCCAAAAGTTCATCTCATGAAACTAAAGTTATCTTACCGCTTCATATTTCAAGATCAATACTTCGTGGACCAGATAGAAACTCGTTGAGAGTTTTCCCTCCTACGGAAGTTACTGCTACCGCGACGTTGCCAAATGTTATATACCCAAAATCATCGTTCCCAATTGAATTGAGATTGGAAAATATTGTGGGTGAAAAGGAAAGATGGAGAATGAGAAAATTGACTTGGAGAATAGAAGAAACTACAAGAGTCAAAGCTACTTCATGTGATTCCCATAAAATCAAGTTAAAGCTAACTGAAGAATATGCGAAGAGAAACCAAGCTCTTAGGATTAAGCCAACTGTTACTTCTTCGGGTTATGGAAGTATTGCTACATCAGTTAGCTACACTGATTCACCAGCAATAACTAGTAGCAATAATGATACTGTACCAAATGTCGCAGCTCCTATCTCCTCAAATAATGAAGCTAATATCCTGTTAGGTTCAGCTCAAACTAACGCTGAAACTCAAGCAAACTCGGGAGTTACACCAGAACAAGCCTCAAATGATCTAGATGCACCGGCCTCACCTCCTAAGAAACATGCAATATACCTGGAAGAAGTTAGAGATGTTGGTCACGGTGAAATTAAATCAGGTTGGAAATCTGACTTTAGTGGTTCAGGAACAATAAACTTGGTGGCTGATATAACAGCATCTACTCTTTCAACTGGTATGACAAACCACATCACGTCAGTTTCTTCTAACGAACCCCCATTACCAGACATTGGTCGGGGTTCGACTGTATGCTGCGATTTTGAGGATCCAGTGTTAGGTATATACGTTTGGCATATGTTGATTGTTGAGATTGTCGTCGCTGAAGAAGTATTGACTGCTGCATCAAATTACACTCCTAAGAGTGCGAGCGTGAGATCGGCATCAAGATCTAGGTCTGCTGCTCGTGATGGAGATACAAGCATTACTCCAATGAGGTCGGCTTCATCATCACATCAAAATGAGAGTAGATTAGCTGATATTTCTCCAGCTTTTGCAAATCATCCACCTAAAAGTGCAACTCTGAATACGGATGCTAGAGCTGGTGATGGGTTTTCACCAACAGGTGCAGCTAGAATTTTGAAAATGAACTTCAAGTTAGCTATCACTGAAAGATCAGGACTAGGGATTGCTTGGGATGATGAAGTTCCACCAACATATGATGATGTGAGTGCCTTATCACCTCCATCTTATCTTAATTCGGTTGATAGCTCACCTCAAATCACTGGTGGCTCGGGAATTCAATCTGCTAGAGCGCCTGGTATCATTTATGGTGTTGGTGAAACTCCTGGTGTTAATCCTAGAACTGCACAGTCTAATATCGATGACATGCTTGATTTAGAAGACAATATTCAAGAGTTCACTTTATGATACTGTAGCTATATTGAAATAAAGAGAGATTTAGGATAGGTTTGACTTTTCAAATTAAAATGGAGTTTATTGGGAATATGTCTTGAATTGAAAAGACTTGTAGTTAATTGAGAGCGAACAATATGAAATGAGTTTGTCTATTAATTATCAAAGTTGCTAAAGCAAATTGCTCATTTATAAACTACAAACAATTATAATGACTGAAACGATATGTATCTATTGAGTAAGATCAAATATCGCTTAACATTGAACGAAGAATTAAAGATATGATATCAGATATTAGAAGTGAATAAAAGCCGGGAAAATCAAAATTATAACAGGGAATCAAAAGAAATTTGCTTAAATAGCCATTGCGAATAAAGCAATAACACCAGCGAATAAACCACTAGAAGCAACCATACGGGAACCAGATCCTTCAGCGATTGAAGCATAAGCCGAGGCAGAAGCTGAGGCTACTGCAGAAGAAACAGAAACTAATGAAGTAGCTGGAGCTGTTTCTGCAGTAGTAGTGGATTCTTCAGCAGCAATGGTTGTAGGAGCTGGAGATTCAGCAGAAGTTACAACAGGAGCAGCGGAAGATGTGAATTCTTCAACAATTGGAGTTTCAACTGAAGCAGCAGATTCTGAAGTAGTTGGAGCAGTGTAAGTTGAAGCTGCAACTGGAGTAGCA
>JAJMGN010000289.1:0-41988 GCA_030575015.1 Cephaloascus albidus
CATGAAATACATTATATATAAATACTCCTCATCTCCCTCTATATAGACACACTCTCCTGGTACTTATTACTTCATACCACTATTATCCAGGGAGAGTATTAATAAATCTTATCGACAGTATTACGTTGGTTTCCGGCACGTCTTCCTCCATTATACGTGTAGATAAGGATGCTGACCGTTACAATTTGATTTTCCGCCATAGATATTTATTGAAATTTTGAGAACAACAAATTTTTCGATCTCTTCTACAATAGCATCATGATCTTGACGTACTTAAACGTTATACTAATACTACATTATAATATATAGAGATATTCAAAGTGTGTGCGGAATTCTTCAATTATATATATCGTGTTCGATCTGGAGCTAGCTGGCACTAGGCAGTCGACCTAATATAATTGAATCGTACTTATTAATTATATTAATATAAACGCTAGCTATAGTATATATAATTATAAGCTGTACATAATATAACTACATCATTATTATAAATAATTGAATATATTAGCTAGCAGAACGTTAGCTAATTAAATAATATCGAAATGACGACGCAACTAACGCTATGCAGCTAGCTAGACCTGAAAAACTTCGTTCACAAAATGCTTGATAACTACTTTTCCTTCATCATAATCTGGGTTTCCTTTCTGTCTTACAATAGCAACAGCATGGCTAGCCTTCGTGTTTTGTATCAATATTAGGAATTTCTTCCAAGTTAATGAGTTCAATTGTTTGATTATAGACTCTTGATTTTCACTAACAGATAATTTGAAAGGATCCCAAAATTTGGATAAGTCTGTATCATTGATCTGATCAACTGAATTGATATTTGATTCCAAGTTTTCTATGGTTGTAGTGATAGTATTTCTCTCCCCTTGAAAATGGTCGCTAGACGTAAACCCTGATGCAAAAGAACCTGAATTGTCACTTGAAATATCTTCTATACTCAAAATTTGGTGATGTTTGGCATTTTTTGAAGATGAATATAAATTATAGTAATCATTTTGTAATTTTTTTGATGTCATGGCATGCCATACTGATTCTATAAAATCATCGGCTTGATCTTTAACATGATTATCAATATCATCTTTCAAATCTTCTATACCGATGTCCTTATTCAAGAAAGAGCTCTTTTTCGATATATTTGAGATAGTATTCGACCGCTCACCATTCACATATTCATCAGAGCATAACTCATATAAAGCCAACAAGTTATTTGAGGTATCCCTAAAGAAAGAATTAAGTCTTCTGTGTGATTTCATTCTCTCGAATACTGACACAAATATCAAATAGAGAGCCCAGAATGGAGTATACAAACATAAGTTAATCAATACTATAACCCATCTAAATTTTCTTTGAACAAAATTACCACTCTTCTCCTCTATCTCATTGAATAACTCACGATTAGCTTTATGCTTTGTGAAAGTAATTGGTTTGTTGATATCAATAATTATCGGTTCGTAACCATGTACGTAATCCAATTCGTAGCGTTGGCTCTTATCATTATACATGCTGTTGAATGGATCCATTGAACCAACTGGTTCTTTTGTCATTGATAATATTAGCATATAATGCTCGATTCTTGAATAGCTTTAAAGCTCTAAAGAAAAATGAATCTTCTTGACACATTGATACTAACAATGGTAATTTACCATTTCCTGGAATCTTGTCTTTTAAGATAATTTAGGATCCTGAATGTGCAGTGACATAAGGAACTATCATGTTAAATAATCTGATTGATATCCCATCACCAGGGGTAAGCACACCAACATGAGGAGAGCAAAACGTTATGAAATTAGTCGGCTGAATAGATTTAAAATATTGTTTGAATAATAAGATACCAATGGCGTATCTTGATATCAATCCATCTAAAGAGTATCCCACAATTGAAAATTTTGTGACTTTCCCAGATTCGTTCAACGTATGGATCTGTTGTTCAATTTCATTTGCAACTCTCTTGCCATTAACATCAATACCGTCATAAGTTAGATATCCTGAATGAGAGCTGGTTATATACACTATTATTTTCTCCTTAGATTTGTCATTCAAACTTTGACCAGATTCAATTTGATCCAGGATGTATTCCATGTGGGTTGAGTTTCCCCATAGTCTATAGTATCGTTAGTATAATATTGGATCAAAAAATTCTTTGTTATCTGTTTTTGTACTATACTATATAAATAATACAGTATATATAACCAATTGAAGAAATATAATACTCACCCATGAACCAATACAACGAGATGATAAATATCCATTATAACTAATCGGCTATAATTTTATAAGTAATTTGGTTAATAAATGTTTTGTTTTGGTTTATAGTAAATGTGTGATACGGAAATTGAAGCACCTGAGCAATTAATATTTTGAATTAAAATGTATTGTTGAACAGCTGTTTGAGAATTTGAAGGAGTTTTTGGGTTATTAAAGATTTTGGATCAGTTTTCTAGATGAAACCAAAACAGTGATCAAGATATGAAGCAGATACTATATGTGATCTATTGCTGAGGAGTACCGAATCACCAACAAATCGCTGGAAAATGAGAAGTTTCAACTTTTTTGTTAAGCGTGTGGAATCTGGATGTGTTAATTTGGAGACTGGGAATTTTGTTCCAGTTGAAAATGGTGTTATTTCGCACTTAAATAAGTTGAATTTTTCAATCGGGTTCCAAGAAATTCGAGATAAGAGATTTTACTGTGCAGGACATTTGATCTCCTGACAGAAGACTACAGCCGCAACTGGATCTGATTTACGGGAATGGAGCTGAACATTAATTCCAGCCCCAGTCCCCGTGCAATTAGCAGCAGCGCAACAGTAATTCAGTTCAAGAATCTGTTGAAATATGAATACATGAATATTACATAATCTAATATGGACGTATATCTCCGAATTATATTATAAGATATATATATATATCAATGTTGAATAAAATATATCTGTGATTGTATACTACAATTACAGTAATATTTTCATTAGTGCAAAACAATGTAACTGCAATGTTTAATGTTGAAGTCTGCCATGTATATTGTCTTGACTCTGGAGTGAGTTACCATTTATGGTATTGAAATCAAAGGCAAAAAGCATTTTGAATCAAGAAATGAATACCAATACTGGTATTAAACCCATTGGAATCATTGATCAAAAGGCATCAATACATGGAAAGACATATACCGAACATATTGAGGGATTATGTGTTTGCAGTATATATTTATCAAGAATAATATAAAAGGAACTATATTTCTCTCTTCTCTAACCTGTTTATAGTTTTAATTATTAAGTTTTATCATAACTAAAGCGTACTATTTCAATAGAATCTATATTGATAATTGTGGGAAATCTAGTACTTCAAAGTTCACTCTGATACAAATCGCTGGTAAATATTTACTTTCAGAAAATTACAGGCTGATACGTCAAAGTGATGGCTACAGTAATATAAGTTGCTTATAATTATATAAGCTGAGACGTTACGTACATTTAGTTTCAACTTTCAGGATTGAATAGTTTACTGAAGCAATCAACTGATCGAGAGCCCTGTATACACTCCTGTACAAGCTACATAGAACTAACTACAAGAAATACAATAATTAATCATACAGTTCTTTTGTTCCAAACATGCCCATCCAAGAATGCCTATAATTCATTCAAAGCATTTATAGTATCCTCAATCATCCCAAGCCCATGATTAAACAACCCAATCATATTCTCCAATTCTAAAGTTAATTGATCCTTTGGTGTAGAGTCTAAGAAAAACCTCGTATCCAAAACAGGTATTTGAGGGAATTCATTCTTCTTGATATTCGAAGTGTAACCGGGAGAGGATCCCATACTATGATTATAACTGTTATTTCCACGCATTGTATTATAATGTGGATTCAAAAACCTTTCGTTCCCCATCATCACATTTGATCCCATCGTTATCCCACTTTCGCTTCCCGAATTATTAGATGTGACTGAAGATGTACTCAATGAATGGTTTCTTTGTGGCGGCATAAAGTGCGACTGTTGTAAATTATGAATATTTGATGCTGACATCGATGTTGCCGAGCTAAGCTTCCTTTGTGCCATGTATCTTTGTTGCTGAGTTAACTGGTTTGGATCTTGCTCTATAGCTTCATCTGAACTACTATTCGAATCATTATCGTTGCTGAACGAACTTGGGTCAGTTATATTTGTTGTGGTGGAACTTAATCCCGATGTAGCATTATTGAGAGTTGGTGGGTTCCCATGAGTATTCAAAGCATTATTCAATGTTTTTTCTGTCAAAGGTGTCATCGTCAAGGGCAACTGCGCAGCATGAGCAGCATTTATTCCAAATTGATTTATGTTTTCATTACTTGGCGAAGGAGAAATATCCCTATCACCCCTATCTCTATTCACGACACCATTATTATCAATCAATGGAGATAAACTGTTGAAGTTTGATGGAGTTGGCATCTGTATATGCAAACCAGGACGAGTTCTTCTACTCTTGATAGAGGTAGCACCATTCAAAGTATTCAGATTGGTTTGAACCAAAGTATTTGGTTTATCTTGATTTGTATTTGAGCCACCGAGCTTGAAGTTTATTGGTTGTAACAATGGTAGGTTTGGATTTGAATGTAAGGCTTTCATTGATTTTGAAGGTGAGCTATTTTCACTTGAAAGCACTCGCTTAGGAGATGGCGTTCTCCTCAACGTTGACAAGCTTGCAGCATTTGTTAAATTTTGTTGTGAAGTGTTTGGAGTAATGTTGCTGCTACTCAAATTATTTGAAGAAATAGTTATGCTATTTTGCTGATGGTGATGATGAGGGTGATTGTTGGCATTAACAGGGTTACCCAATGGCCTTCTAGACGTATATCCACCCGATAGAAATTCATTCCCATCTTTGTTTCTAGTTTCCAAATTAGCAGAAGCTGATTGAGTATGCAACAAAGCTGGAGGCTTTGATCTCATCGTAGATTGAGGTAAATTAGATAACGTCGTGTGCATTCCTGGCCTTGATTCTGTGACTGTTAGCTTATCCATATCCGGAATCTCAATCTCTATAACGGGTGAGTCCACTCTGCTTTGAGTTCCAGTTAGTTTTATGATTTCGAATGGGTTGGCGTGATCTTCTGGAGATGATGGTTCAGAATCTTGAAATAATTGTAAGAGGGATTTTGGACCATCAGTTTTTAACTTTGAGTTCGTTATCGTTGACATTTGATTGTTAGCATTCAATGTGTTATTTCTTGTGGTTGTTGGTTGTGTTGAGTTATCATTGAGCTGTAATGTAGGTTGAGTCAAATAAGACTCTTCATCTTTATTCAATTGATAGCTATTCTCGTCATTCGCTTGATCTATCTCATCGATATCGATATCATTTTCTATAATGTACTCAGTACTTGACAAAGAATCAAAGTCCCACTTTACTTGTAAATGTTTTTCATTACCAATATTATTCAATTCATCATCAATACTCATGAAAGCTATTGAATCTCTAGAGGATTTCTTCTCTCTCCATAGTAAATAACGCGAGATGACTTCTTTTAAGATGTTAGTCGGAGTATTTTTATGGAATTTAACAAATTTTGATTTCAATAGATCTTCTGCGAATGGTCTCTCCACTGGATTTTCGTCAAGACACAAGGCTATAAACTCTTTTAACAACGGGGAATATTGTCTCCCTTCCAATCTTGGAGGTTTGGACTTTGTAATCAATTGCATGGCCCACATCGCATCCTTCTCGCAGTAAGGAGGGTTTCCTGTAGCAATTTCAAAAATGGTTATCCCTAGGGACCATATATCTGCTTTGACGTTATAGGTATCACCTTCTCTAATGACTTCGGGAGCCATCCAGTATGGAGTACCCGCCATCGTAGTTCTCTTCAATGCATTTGAAGTTAACTGTGCAGCAACCCCAAAATCACACAATTGAACTCTTCCATCTTTCGAAATCAAAACATTAGCCGCTTTCAAATCTCTGTGGATGACACCTAGTTTATGAACTGCTTGTAAAGCTATCAATAGCTCTCTAACAATGACACCTAGGTACCTCTCTTCAAATATACCTGGTTTCAACAAGGTTCTCACTGAGCCACCAGCACAATAATCCATAATAATCCATAATTTCGTGACATCTAAGTAAGAACCGTAATAATGAGTGACATTTGGGACGTTTTTCAACTCTGTTAAGAACTGGATTTCCTGCTGGACTTCTTTCACCTCATCTTCCTGAGTATCCAAGTTC
The DNA here is from genome assembly GCA_030575015.1 of Cephaloascus albidus. NCBI lineage: Eukaryota > Fungi > Ascomycota > Pichiomycetes > Serinales > Cephaloascaceae > Cephaloascus > Cephaloascus albidus. Next base: position 6,210 of record JAJMGN010000289.1, read on the forward strand.
AAGACTTTTATAGCCACGATTTTATTTGTTTGCCTATTTATACCTTTGTAAACAACACCAAACTTCCCTCTTCCAATCACTTCGGTTCTCTTGAAAAGATGGTTAGGGTTCTTGACTTCACTCATGACGCCCACGTAATCGTAACAGAACCTCTCGCCAATAAAAACTGTAAAGAGGATCAACAGAAAGATTCTTGATTTTATTTTATTTTTAATTATTTAATTTTATTTAATTTTATTTATTTGTTTCACTTTTTTGATCCATCATTTTTAAGCGATTTCAAAAATTTCGATCCAGTTCAAACAAGTCAGCGGTTATATAAGCGGCTAATCACATTTTATGAGCGAAAAAAAAAGTAGTTTTTCACAGTTATGTAGCCAAAATCTCTCAAACGACCAATCACTGGGCTCCATAGGCAGAAATATCTTGGCTGGTGGAATAAAGTTGCTTAAAACCACTGGAAAACTGGCGAAATTTGGTGAAATCACTATATTTTTCCTCTCAAAACTCACGTTTTCCGGGTAAATTTTAAGGAAAATCGACACTTTTCTGCACTGAGAAAAGGCGAAAAAAATCAAGATTCTTGCGGAAAGGAGACATAAAGAGGAAGAAAGCAGTTCAGGATGTCCTCGTCGTTCAACCTGTTGTTGAAGAACTCCAGACTTGCCCAGGTGGCTGCTCCGCTTTCCAAAAACATCAACATATACAGACGTCATCCTACTCACCAGATTATACAAACAACACAAGAGAACATCAACAGGAACGAGTTTGGCCTAAAAGCTAATTTGCCCAGTAAAGTGAAGTCCAAGTTTGTTGCCTACAATGATTTGGATAACAGGTACGGAATGCCTGATTTTGAACAAAGTCCTGGATTCTATATGAACTCTCAGAAATTCAGATTGATGAATGTTCCAGTTGACACAGATTACCAAACAAATCCATTATTCAGTGGAGCTACAGGCAAAGCTTACAAAATGTCACAATTGAAACTTTTCCATTTGAACTCGAACAGTACAAAAGCTGAGATGACCAAAGTTTTGAAAAATAATCCAGGTTTAAGAAAGGAGTTCTACAACTACTTATTAGAAACAGAACCAAAGACTTTCTTAACAACTTTATCAACTGACTCTAAAAGCTTATTGTTCTCTAAGTTGTATGAATTTTTAAATATTGCCAAATTGAATAGGAAACGTTTATCTTTGAAAGATCTTGTTGAGAAAGAAGTGAATGGTTCTTTAACTAGAGTTTCAGGTACAGGTGGTTTGAGTTATGTTTTAAAAGGAAGATTAGGTAATTCTCCAAATGGGTCTCAAAAAAGTTCTGTTGCTCCAGGTAGATTACTTAATGCTGAAACTGCAGCTATTGGTGGGTTTGTTAGTGATGCTCGTTCATTCAATAATGCAACTTATAGAAATAGTTCCGTGGCTGTTAAACTGATGAGAGAAGTCATGTCACCTTTCGAAATCGACTCCGCTCGTATGAATCCTTCTGGTGGTGTTACAATCAAGGCTTCCATCATCAGGTCAAAGGAAAGTGCTACTGAGTATGATGTTTATAATACCCGTTCTTCTACGAGAGGATACCCACAAAATGCGGAACAGGTTGAGGATATTATGAGATTGCTTCAAGTCTAATGTAAATAAAAATTAATGCCCAAAAAAATGGTAAATATATATTTGATCTAATTAAAAGCTGTAAAACGAAAGAGAAAAAAGTCAAAACAAAACACCTTTGGTACTTGGAACATCATCTGTACCATTACTTGAAATAGCTTCTTTTATGGCCACCGCCAATGCTTTAAATGCAGATTCAGCTCTATGGTGATCATTGAATCCCCTCAAACAATCGACATGCATAGTGATATGAGCTCCTTGAGCGAAACTTTCCAATACATGAGGAATCATCTCACAAGATAAATCACCAATTTTTTCTCTTTTCAAACCCAACTCAACAACAGCAAATGGTCTATTCGACAAATCAACAACAGCCCTACTCAAAGCTTCATCCAAGGGAGCGAAACCAGTACCAAATCTCTTAACACCTTTAACTTGACCTAAAGCTTGGTGGAAAGCCATACCCAAAGCAATACCACAATCTTCAGATGTGTGATGGTCATCGATGTGCAAGTCGCCGATACACTCTATGATGATACTCCAGCCTGAATGCTTGGCCAAAGCATGTAGCATATGGTCCAAGAAGCCTATACCTGTGTTGACTGATATAAATTGTGATGAAGTGTTTTGGGAGGCATGTTCAGAGTAGTCTTTATCTTTGAATATGGATTCTTCGACGGTTATTGGACCACCGTCCAAAGAAAGGGCGATTTGGATCTTTGTTTCGTTAGTGATTCTCTTTAATGTAGCAGCTCTGACCATCCTTGTATCGTTTGTTCTTGTGATAGTAAAATAATGGTTTAAAGAATAGTGAAAAATGACTAATGTGGTTTATCTCGAAGATTATTTGGCATTTTGTTACGTAACGGAGATGCGTGAAAAATGGAAAATTTATTTAGCATATAGACAATCAGATCAAAACGAAAGCCAAAGCCAGAAAGCTTATCGATAACAACATGATCCGTTTGTCATACAGATGCTACTCGAAGGCAGCTCCAGGGGCGTATATCGTGCCATCGAAACCAGCTATTGGGCTGAAATACCATGACGGAAAACACACGTTTGATTCATTAATGCCTAAAAATATTAGAAGGAAAGCATGGGAAATATCTGGTGAAAGTAAAGATAAATACTTCAGAGAGAGATTTTCTCATGTGCATGCTGCAAAGATTCAATGGAAAAAGGATAATCCTGACTTGGTTGTTGAGAGAAAGTTTATACCCAGAAGAGAACATTTGGAAGTCGAACAAAGAAGACATAGAGCAAAACAGAATTTTAGAGATAGAAGCTACAGAAATGAAAGAACATCACCTACGCAAGGTTTGAAGCCGAGCCCATTATCAGAATACATTTATGGTACTTCATCTGTTTTGGCTGCTTTGAAAGCTAACAAAAGAGATTACTTCAGTAGATTATTGGTTCATAATCCAGACAACAAATCTGCTGATATATTGGCATTGGCAAAAGCTTTAGAAGTGAAAGTAGTGTTTCTTGAAAGCAAAAACAGCTTGAATATATTAACAAACAATGCTGTTCATAATGGATATGTCTTGGAAACTAAGCCGTTGATTCCAGACACAGTGTCAAGATTAGGGACTTGTTCTGAAAAAGGAAAGTATCAGATAGTGAAAGATTTCTATGGCACTGAAGTAATAGAGAATGCATACGTTGCTAGAAAGTTCGAAAATGATGGTGAGAGAGAGACTGAGAATGAGGTTGAAACTGAAAGAAACAAATTCCCATTAGGTATATACCTTGATCAGGTTACTGATCCACATAATATGGGTGCAATTATCAGATCTGCGCATTTCTTGGGAGCAGATTTCATTGTCCTTTCAGAGAAAAACTGCGCTCCACTATCGCCAGTTGTCTCCAAAACCTCTGTTGGTGCCGTCGAGTTCGTTCCTATTTACTCAACTCTAGATGCTGCTAAGTTCTTTGATAAATCCAGAGAAGCTGGGTGGGTCTTTGTCAGTGCAACCTCACCAACGATTGAACTGGAAAACAAGAGCTCAAACAGTAAGATTGTTGCCGATATTAAGAATAAGGAATTTGATGTGAAAAATTTGAGCACCATCTTGGATTTTTCTCCTATGATGTTGGTGTTGGGTTCCGAAGGAACTGGTATCAGAACCACATTGAAATTGAAGAGTGATTATATAGTGCAGTTGGGCCAGGGAAGACTGATAGCAGAGCCTATTATCGACTCTTTGAACGTCAGTGTGGCCGCTGCCATGTTGGTTGGTAAAGCTCTCGGAAAATAATCTATGTGTGTCCTTGTGCTCTTGTGCTCACTGTTAAATTGTATAATAGTTCTTGTGAATAATAATCTCTAAATGTTGTACTTCTGTAGAAACTTTTTTCTGTTATTGCCTAATCGGGCAGTCGGAATACTCCCAACAAAGTTGCAACGAAAAGTGACCAATATTTATTTTATACGACAAAAAGTGGTGAAACGCTGGATCACATAAATTGTTGAACTATACTTTTTTTTTGAACATCTCCCAAATTGCAACTGCCAATTCCTATATAAAGGTCGCCCAAAATACCTTTCAATTCGAGAAAGCAGAGCTCGCTTTTTATGATCCACAGATATGAGATTCCTAGCAAAAAAACTGCAAGTTTCGGACTCAAATTTAGATGAGATCAGTCTTCAGTATGCTCGTCCAGGAACTATCCAGATAGACTGTTCTGGTGCCTTTATAGCTCGTGAAAAATCCACAGTGGACAATCTGTCCTCTTCAGCCTCCTCGTCGGACGATTCTTCTGAAGAGATTGAATTTGACTATGATGGTGATGATTCCAACAATATCAACCTTCCTTCACACACTTCTGAAGTAATCCATATTGCCTTAGATATCGGCGGTACTTTGACAAAATTGGTGTATTTTACCAAAAGTTCTGATAATCAAGGCGGTAAATTACATTTCAAATACTATCAAACTGAAAATTTCAAGAAAGATGTCTTGAAAATTTTGATAAAATTGATTAAAAAATCAAAAAATATAACTCATATACTAGCCACTGGAGGTGGATCAGTTAAGTTCAATTCGCTTTTGGTCAAAACATTCAATAACAAAATCAAAATTATAGCTGAAGATGAAATGAAATGTCTAATCACTGGTTTAGATTTTTTCATCAAAAAGATCCCAAGAGAAATTTTCACTTACGAAATTGAAACTGAGGGTACAAACTTTATTGATTTACCATTGAGTGAAAAAACCGGTGATATTTATCCGTATTTATTAGTAAACATAGGGTCGGGTGTCTCAATGATCAAAGTTACAGGGCCAAACAACAACTTTGAAAGAATTGGTGGTTCTTCTTTGGGTGGAGGTACATTGTGGGGGTTATTATCATTATTGACTGATGCAAAAGATTATAATGAAATGTTAGAAATGGCAAAAAATGGGAACAATGAAAATATAGATTTGCTAGTTGGTGATATCTATGGTTCAAATTATAATAAAATTGGTTTAAAATCATCACACATTGCATCAAGTTTTGCAAAAGTTTTCAAAAAAATCAAAAGTGAATCCAAGAATTTATCATTTAATGAAAAATTGGCTAAATTTAGCTCAAACGATATCTCAAGATCCTTGTTATACTCTATAAGTAATAATATCGGTCAAATTGCTTATTTACAAGCACAACGTTACAATTTGAAAAGAATCTATTTTGGAGGCTCTTATATTTCAGGCCATAAACAAACAATTCATACATTATCATACGCTGTGGATTTTTGGTCCAAAGGTGAAATGAAAGCCTATTTTTTGAAACATGAAGGCTATCTCGGATCTGTGGGTGCCTTTTTGATGGGTCCTAATCCAATTGGTAACCTTGATTTGAATGTTAGTCAACCTATTAATGTGCCAACCACATGTGTTGTGATCCCTAATGAAATCGATATAGAGAAGGAGCCTATAGCTTCCTTGATCAATTCAACTTGATTCATGATTACTCGAAGTTACTCCATTCTTTTTAATTCTATTGCTTCTTGAAAGAGCTTTCAATTAATCATCTATTTATTCTTGCTAGATTTATTTTGTTCATTTTTTTTTTCTTTCTTCTGTTTTTTGTTTTTAATGGGGTGTCACCAGGGTCGGTGAAATTAAAAAAAAAAAAAATATAAAATCTACAACATAATGGCTTTTGCATTCTTAATTTGCAATATTATTTATTATTTAGTTCACAGGGGTATCATTCGTAGTTTTGCTCAAATGTTGGGATTCCGTATTCGAATCCGTTGGTACAACGATCTTTTTATATTCATCATAAAAATCTAAATCTTGAACAAATTTTTCAGTTTCTTCAGTTTTTGGCTCTTTAGTATTTGAGTCACTGAGCGGTATATCTGGTCCTGTAGAAGCAACGACTTTGGGATCAGAACTATCATAATTTATAAACTTCATTCTCTTGTATTCTTTATTATAATTGAATGTGACACTTTCATTTATAAATCCTCTCTTTTCCCTCTTTCTGTTCCTTTTTCTTCTCTCCTCTAAAGATTCTTTTTTACCCTTATCACGACTGATCACCACAACATCTTGGCTAGCAGTCGTCGAATTGAATTTGAACGAGTTGACTGAAGATTCCAATGAAGGAGGAATTTGGGTTGATAGTTGAGCAGACGGCTTAACATTAAATGAATGAAACATCTCACTTAAATCTTTTGATTTCTTAGATTTTCCATCCATGAATCGTAAATTGAGCTCTTTTACCTTTGATTCATCTGCAAATGCGTTTGTTGGCATGGTTGTAGATGAGCTTCGTCCTAGTCCTTCATTTGGCAAGTTCTCATTTGCACTTTCAAAACTTGATGATGCGGCAGACACATCTGAATCTTCTCTACCTTTTGCAACGCCCTGTACCGCTTGAATATCGGATGAGCTATCGGCAATGACTTTCTCGATACCTTCCTTCAATTCATTGTAAATGCCATTATTTGTGTGGTCGGTTGCGTTCGGATTCAGCTGACTTGTTGCGTGCTCAGGGTTAACGACAATAACATGTAACTCGCTGTCTAATGTTTTATCTCGATGAAAATCAGTTCCTTTGGCATGCGTGGATGATTTGTTCTTTTTATGACTCTTTGCTTCTTTAGTAATTGAGGGTCTCTTTGAATTGGTACTGGAAGTTGACGTTTTTCTTTCCATAGCTGGCTCAGGCGCAGGTTGAAGAGGTGGTGTATTGCTATATGGTGGGTGTTGGATGAATCCATGAGGCACTAAGGGAGGTTGTACCATGTCATGGATATAAGGAAATGGACTTTGATAGTAGGGATACTGAAAGGGACTATTTGGTACCGGCGGATACAAATTATAAGCAGGATTTTGTGGGGGATACCATGGCGTACGGAACATTGGAGGTACAGATTCATTTAGTATCGGATACGGTTGAGGATATCCTCCAGGGGGTGGTGGTGGTAAAGGTACATGATGACCGAGACATATATGAGGGTAGGTTATTATTGGAAATTGAGGCATTGGAGTATTTTGTAAGAGCGGCAGATGATGTGATTGAAGCTGAGGTTGAGGCTGATAAGGTGGTTCTGATTGAGTTTCCTGTATGGTCTTCTTCGCTTTTGATTGTTTTTTCTGTGATTTAGCCTTTGCCTTGGCTCTTGGTTTGGTTGATTTTAACTTCGGAGTTGAGGTTTCTGTCTGCGATGGGGATAAATGAATTTGTTTCTCAATTGGCAGCAAGATTGTTTCCGTGTCTAACTGACCATGTGGAGTCATCTGCAATACCAACAATCCTTCTGTTGAGGACTGGTCTTTGTTTGCATCCATAAAGTCAAAATGTGTCTGATTTCCACTTGTTATATTATTTTAAAGGGAAAAAATTGTTGCTTATTGTTGTAGTAGTGGGCCACTTTGGCATTAGACTTAAGTCGCGCTTCTTGTTCTCTATCTTTCTTATGTCACTGGCCTTGGGCAGTCTGTAGCTGGAAACTCTGTTTGCCGGATATTTTTGTACCTTTGAAACTGGGTCTATTCTCCGCGGTTAACTCTGTTGTTGAATCTTCTTGTTTATATCGAATTTCAGTTTTTTTGGCAAGAAAAAGTTGCACATAAAAGGTGTTGTCGGTTTGCACACGCACTCGCCAATTTCTTGCACGATTCAAGCGCTCTGTGAGTAATTGAAATCGTTTTGGCCAAGCGCTCCATCAGCTATATGTATCATCTCTTTTTTGGTGTATTTCTGGGAAGAAAATTGTGTTTTTTTTTTGAAAAACGCATCTTAAAGAAGTGGGCTGGAATTAGTTGGAAAAAACGAATTATATGGTTTCCAGGGTCCTTTCCTAGACCTACGCCGACTCATAAAATCAGAAAATAATCTACGTAAAATAACGTAAAATCAGATTGTATTCAGAAGTTAAATCAAATAATAAAAACGGAAAAACAAGAAAAACATCCATCTCACAAACATACACAAATGACAGCGCTAACTCCTCCGTACACTTCCAATGTTGACTTGGTCAGCCATGGCGCCCTAGGGTTGTTTGCTGCTCATATGAAGGAAACATATGAGCCCAGTATAGGTGTTTTAAAAAATGAGTTTATTTCACCTTCACCTTCGCCAAACTTGATACATTCTAATAACTTCAACAGAGAAATCACAGCATCTCCTAATCCATTCGCAAAATCTAACGAGTCCCTTGCTATCAAACTGGTGCCATTCAAGCCGAAAAGAGTGAGTATGTTTGATATTTTACTCGCCATGATGGATAGATTGGCTGGAAAGGATAAAATGGCTAAAGCTGGCCAATATTCCTTGAGATTGGTATTGTTTTACTCAAAAAGGACTAGGGACTATCTATCATCAAGTGATTTGAATTTGAAAATAATCAATGCTGAATATTCAGGTGATAAGAAAATTTTATTATTGAATTTCTTAAAGCATCCAAACAAATTTATAAAAATCATAATATTATTATTTACTTCAATCCTTGATGACAAATTGAATGGAGTTGTCAAAGGTCTATCAATGTATCGACAATTCTTGAGGTTTGGTAAGACACCATTCAGAATAACAAAATTGGCTAGAAAATTATATGATACTACGACAGTTGCAAATAAGGGTATAAATTTCAATATTGATTATTTTCATAAACAATGGATAAATCAAGATTCCTTTGGCGACATCGCAGGATTATACTATGGCATATGTGACGAGACTTTGTTGCTATACAAATTAGGATTCTTATCAAACATGAGATTGAGAAAATTCGCTGGTAAGCATGAATCATATTCATGGTACTATGATATATTATTGGGCATATATAAAAACTTTAATAAGTTAAATGAACTCAAACAAAAAGAATTTGAAGTCAAGATTGAGAAAAGAATTAAGAATAAAGCAAAATTTTACTCAAGACAAATGCTTGAATCTAAATCAAATGAAAATTCATCTCCATTAAAATCAAAACTAAACTTTAATCAATTGAATAATAAAAAGGAGCTTGATGAAAATGATTTAAATGATCTAAAAGAAGTTAAAGAACTAAAATATCAGCAATATTTAACAAAATTGGATTTGTCTAGATTATTATTTGATTTCACATTTGATTCCTTTGATGTTTGGAACTTGAAATTACCGTTTGAGAACTGCCAGATTTTAATCGGTATCTGTTCTGCCAGTTTAGCTGTTACTAAAATTTATAATGATACCAGAACTGATTTAATGAAAAAATGATAGATTCCTGTTTTGCATATTTTTTTTTGTTCTTTTCATTCCAATTTCCAAGTTTACTAATATCCTGGCTGTTTTACATGCTTTAGGAAGAATTTTAATATAGACAATTGAAGCATGCTATTTATTACACTACATAGTCAAGCTAAAAAAAATTTAATGAAGGTACTTTTAAGAATTTTCGTAAATAATGGCTCTATTTTTTTCAGCTGATATCAGCATAACTAATCAATTGTGATTCGTGAATCGTGAAAATAATTAATCTAGAAATCTCTCTTCGGGATTACCACTTTTCAATTTTCATGTTGATAACATCAGAATTGGGAAATACCTGATTTAGCCCCTGGTACCTAGTACCTCCTATTCAATGGCCTGCTCAGTTGTGACCATTCCCCGAATCCTGAAGCTACTTCGATAAGAGTCAGAGTGAGTACGTACTGGAGGATATATAACTAATTTTGGGGTTCAAGTCAGAAAATCCTCGGTTGGGGCCTAATCCCATGAGATTCATCAACTTCGGTCACACCGTTGGTTGGCTTAAATAGACAATATTTTACCACTTGTAATTTGTGGCTACTAGCCAGCTGTTGAAGTTCATAAACAGTTCTGGTTTGAGATCATAGACAGAACTTGGAACTGTACTACATAGAAAGTTGTACGTAGTTACAAGCTCCTTAGGTCGGTGGTTCAACCAACTACGGGCAACAATAGCTATTTAGGGAAACATATTGGTTTGAGAATCCAAATGTCTGAGTTTATGATTTGAGTGGTCTAGAGCATGTTTTTGAAAAAATAGGACTTCATCTGAAAAATATTCAGCTACTAAAATTATTCTTACAATTGTTACAATTTGAATATTCCGATGAATTTATTATAAACTTTCACTCCAGCTGATGGATCCCCCAAACGTAAATAAAATATTAATAAAAATGTTAATGAAATTGTTATATGAATAAATGAAAGTCATTCCCGAATCCTTTGAATAATAATGAACCCTGATATTTTTGTAAATTATATGAAAACTTTTTGTAACCAATTATATATGCTAAATGAAATAAATCTGTGATTAAATATCAATCCAACTGATGATTTTAACCAAGATTTATTGAAAAATTGAATTAAATATGCGATTTTTAAGAAGAGTTGAACTCTTCATTAATGACGTTTTGAATATGATTGATTTGATGTGAGACTTTTGTTTGTCCTTATTATTGAAACAGAAATACTCAATTTTCTGTTCTTGTTGGTTTTTTTAAATTTCATATATTCCAAATTTGATTTTCATCATCATCATTCAAGTTGTTGATTTTTTGTAAAATATTGTAAGCCATGTTCTCAGCGATTAAATCTTGATCAAATTCATTTAATTGATTTATGAATTCAATTGTCTTGTGTGATTTATCTAATTTACTTATAAACTCATTTGAAATTTGGAAATCTAAGTTAGATTGATTTGGTAATTTTCTTTTACATGAGTAACAATCATTACATGAGTAATTCATATAACAATCTTTCTCAACCTGGTTTGCTTCAACTATGTTGATGAAAGATTCGTTTGAAACATTTTGTTCTTGGACAACTTTAGTTGAATAATTATTAGTTGAGTAAACAGATGAATCTGATATGGACATTGAAGTTGAAGTTGATCTTGAATGGCTCAATAATTGAAAATGATCATTTGAATGTTGTTGTAATGAAGAAGAAGAATTGTGTCTTTTATTTGCATCTATATCTGAAGTTGAAGACGAAGGACTGGTTGATTTGAAAAAGGGGAATGAATTTGATCTTGTTCTCAAAGAGGAAAATGAATTTGATCTTGTCAAGATTTTGTTGAATTTTTTGGAGAAAGATGATTCCTTTGGTGAGCCCAATGAGTTTATGTGTAATATGTCGTCGTTGGAAATTGTGTATCCTAAGTCATTGGATGAAGATGAAGTTTTGCGTGATAAGGACAACATTATTGATGGTGATTGTAATTGACAGTAGATGGTGATGGATAACGATAAAAGATCTGATAGATATTAGATATACAACACAAAGCAGATTACGGGGGATACCTACGATATATATTCAAATTTTAGTCCCACATACAAATACACAGCTCCTGGGCCCAAAGTGTCCCTAAAATGTGGTTTTTTACGGTAGTTGAGATTATACCTTTTCTGTAACGATCGATCGAGATTGAAAACATGCAGCTCCAGATGCATCTCGCTGGCGAGGAGCACGTCAAGGGGACACGCCTATTCTATCCCATTGTGAGCGCTACCACGGAAATTCCGTAGGCAAATCGCCATGGGTCTTGCCTGGCTTGCTGATAGCTATGGGCCATGACCCATGGGAGTCGAGCAAGACTGAGAGACTGAGAGTTAAGCTTGTACTACTCCAGCAGCTGGTGTGGTTCGTGTTGATAGTGATAACAGATCACTCACTCAATGATCACTGACCAGATCGTGTTGGCAGCAAAGATAAAAGCTTCGTTCCAGTTTGGTGGAGGAAACGTGAAGGGATTTTTCTCGTTTTCATCCTGATCCGGTGTCTGGATCGTTCCTTGTAGAGTCTATAGTAATAGTACGTAGACTATTTCGTTTCCAATATTATATTTCTGAGTTTTGAACTTTGAACTGAACTGAACTGAACTGAACTGAACTGAACTGAACTGAACTGAACTGAACTGAACTGAACTGAACTGAACTGAACTGAACAACTGAACTAACAAGCCTGCAAGTACGGATCAGATTGAAGAGATACAAAACTAGAGTGTTAACTATCTTGTACAAATTAACACAAAGAAATGAAGAATACACTTTCCTGTTTTGGGTCGTGAGTCGTGACCGTGGACCGCTCCTTGAGCAAAAGCCTACAATTCAAACCTAAAAGTAACGAAGGGATCCCATACTTCGATTCCATATTGGTGGTTCAGCCAGATCATAATAGACTTTAGTAGAGTGATACAAGAGTCAGGACTAAGAGAAAAAAAATAAGTGACAGCCTGACCAGTGACCACTGACAGGTCCTTCAATCCCTTCCTCTTTCCAAGCTCCAGTTCTATAGCTTTGAGTTTCATCCAAGATCTGAGGTTTTAGATCTCGATCCAGATATTATTTCTTATTTTAATCCTGATCTCTTTTTGACCTAATTAATTATAATTAAGTGTGTTTGTTTGACTTGATAGATCTAGGAATAGCCAATTCCAATTTCTGCCCTTCATTTAGCTGTTGAAACTTGAGAGCTTACGTAGAACTTGAAGTCTCATTGCACTATGATTAATGGTTAAAGGTCGGTCTGGACTCTCTTCTCCGCCTCATCTCATTAACTTGATTAGCTTCAGTAAGTTATCGATCTAGTGAATACTAAGTTTTTCAACTGCTATGAAGGGATACCTAAATTCTAGTAGTATATTAACTGTATATTACATATTTGTCTACTTCAACTATCCTTCGTATCTCCTAGTTAAAAGGATATAACCAGCCTGGGTACTAACTACTAGCCCCGATGTAGTTAAAACTAAAATGCTCATCAGACATTATTATTAAATTGCGAAACAATTAAAAAGTTCAATATATTCCTGTTGGTAGCTAGTAGCTACTAGCGAGATCAAATTATTTAGCTTGTAGTACTACTACAGCTTCGCTGTATCTGAATTAACTACAATTCATTCTCTATTGTGAAACTTTTCAAATGTTTATGTTTTGAGATTTCCAATGCTATCTTGGTATTATAAATACATTAATTATTTAAATTGTAATACAATCATATAAGATTTTTCAGCTAATTATATGTATAATGTAACTGAAAATTTTGAAAAATCAACTGAATCCATGATAAAGTTAAATTATAAACTAAGCTAATCCGTAACAATTGATCATGGCAGATAACTATTGTATTATTGGACGATACTTCACATATCAAAACATAAACAAAGAATTATTACTGTTTTCGTTGAAACAACTCCCTTGTGCTGCTGTGCACGGTGCACCTATTTCTTTTTTGTACAATAATTGTTTAATTGCTAGTAGTAATGATTTGCTCATGGATTGAGAACTGGAAAACCGTTTTCACTTTTTTAATTGTGTTATTTTGTTTTTAAAAATAATTGAAAATTACCATATTTGGAGAATATATTCAATTAGATTACTAGTTAGCTGCTTGTTGTAGTCTCAGGCTAAAACAACCCGTGTAGTAAAGCCCGTATTATAATGGAGTTAGAAAGCTAGTGAACACTGAAGACTCAAGAGTCAAGAATCAAGACTGAACACTGAGACGGTAGACCTGAGTAGTATAAGTACATACGCACACAGTGCAAGTTGCAACTACGTTTGCCATTGGCAATTTGAATTGCTTTGGTCTTCTAATCTTACCCTATAAGACCCTAACCAGCTTCCCGGTCACGGGACCTCCGCAGGAGGGTTTTACACATAGTTCGAACTTTATAGCGGTGATTAAAATTTTTCAAGTTCAATTCTTACGTAAGCTTGAACGATTTTTTTGATTTCTGAAAAGCCAAAAGCCAAGTTTGAATTTAACCTAATTATATAAGTCCGAGCACATCAGAGATAATTTAAACTTCATAATGAAGACTGTCGAGGAAATCGAGGTTGATTCACCCCAAATTCCGAGTAATTTTAGAGAAATTTGAGAAAGATCCTGTATAGTTAAGATCCAAAGAAAAAAATTACGTGCCCGGGACAAATTCTGATTTTCGAAATCCTTAACTATGGGGGTTGCATTTTCGCAGTCAGGTCGGTGTTTCTGGCTCTCTAGCTCTGCCAATAATAGCAACAAAACCATAAAAAATGGGTTAAACAATAGTCCATATTGGAACTAATTGATTTGGCTATCGAATGGTATAGTCACCACTATAAAGGTCAAACTATGTGTAAGGCTCTCCTGCGGAGGTTACCTAATCCCCCAGGGTAACCTCATATATACATATTTTTATATAGCAGAAGGGCATTATAGTGTAAGGTTACTGGTCTTCTAACTTTTCAGATTCAGCTATGGAGATACGTGCTTATTACCTGCGCGAAAACTTAACAGTGAGTTGAAAATGCTTCAAAAGCTACCGGTATTAATTTAAAGTGCACACGCCAACCTGATACCTTTATTTGCATGTTAGTGCTCAATCACAAGTTGCACCAGGTGTTCAAACTTCATAGGGTAAACCGTGGTCCGTAAGACTGAAGAGTGCTGCACCAAGCCAAGATCCAACTTTATTCTCAATTGTGGCAACCCTGTCACTTTTAGTTGCTAGTTGTAACTTGTGAGTCGTGAGTCCTCGTGACAAACCATCGAGAGATGTCTAGTGTGCTCAGAACTTATAAGGTGACAAGATCTTCGTTTCAATATCCAGTTGTGTTATTTATTGTAGTGATAGTTGTAAGCTAAGCTTGACCTAATCAGTTGAAAATTGGCTGACTGTTTATTCAATTGCTCACTAAGTTGCAACTACGTACATCTTAATACCAACTTACTACTAACTAGTAGTACAAGTGACAAAAGTGACAAAAATTGTGAGGCGCTCTCTATTAATCCGGGTGATCAGCTTTGCGCGCTTAGTTACAGATGAGACACTTCCAGTGTGATTATTTACTGGAAACAGAAGCAATCACGATTCACGATTCATAAGTTACGTATAACTCATAACCATTTGACAAACTCAACATTCAGAAAGAATTTAGAACCACCGTCCACTATTAGCTAAATAGAAAACAGACTACAGTACTTGCCGAGCAAACAATGGAAACTGAGAGCAGCTTTGTCCACTGGGTCTCAAATTGTGGCTAAACTACTGTTATTTCATTTTCCTAGTATGTTGCATCTTGTAACTTCTACGTCTTCTACTTCTACGTCTTCTACTTCTGAGTCCATAAGCAACTGTTGATGGAGCTCTTTTCATGTTTTTGTCGGTTACTTATAATTAGTAATAACGACTATAAGCATGTAAAATTTGTAAGCCACTTCCAACAAATTTTTCGTACGTCTGTACGTACATTCTGGCCTAAATTTGGTTTCTGATAGTGACACAGTCTGAAGTGTCTGAACCTGTTCTCTGTGTTACCCGGCTCTCCATGTCCATAGGAACTATATATATACGACCTCTCACGCCCTAAGGTCTATATGTCACCAAGGGGTTCTTTGACTGTTTATTATATACAACTGTAGCAGATAACTTCTAAAAAGTTATATTGCAAGTCGCAAAACCCTCTCATTTGCAACCTAATCCAGAGACCATAAACCATATAACTGTGCTTGCTCAAACTATTGATTTAGTTGATGCATCGAATATAGTACTTGACCTAGTGGAACATTAGCTTTCTAGTGGCGATGTGATTCCATAGTGTTCTTGACCTTTACTTGACAATGTAGTAAACATAATCTCTGATTTCTAAATAAACTGTTCTTTGTGGGAATCAGCAAGTATATATAGCTAGAAAATGAGGTAGTTAATGTGAGACATATATATGCAGCTCGCCGATAACTTATAAGCATCGGCAGCAGATTGAAATACAATACAAACGGGTATAATGCTCTCGCAAATTGCAATCCGCAAAACTTCGTTAGATGATAACCTCTATAGATTCTGAGGACTACCAAATATGACTCCCACTATGGTAAGAATGGTCAATATTGTTGAATATACTTGTCATGTCGTCTTCCCGTTTTTTGGTGCTGCTTTTTTAATGGTTGTAGCTCCCGGAAAGTCACATACGTCCTGATTCACACTTATTATTGAGGAACTTCTCTAGTTGAATCGCAATTGGTTCATGTCTTTAACATATTGCGTAGTTGGTTTGAGTTTCTCAAAGGACATATGAATATAATATCACCAGTGAGTCTTGACTGCTCTAATATAGACTATTAACTTTCTCGTGGAGTGACTTATATGGTCCAGCTTGCTCAATTTCTCTTTCCATATTCAAAAGTTCGAGTCTGATCTGTAGTCTGTGCCTACGGTTGATGTAAATAAACAGGCAAATGTATCTCGAGCAATCAGCAGATTGGTACGATCTATATATATTGAGGAAAATGATGTGTAAAAAGGTGAAGAGAGAAGACCATATGATTATGTGAATGATTATTCACATAAATCATTCACATAATCATATAATCATAAAGGTTTTCAAAAGCTCAACGAAGACGACTGATGGGAGATCAGGCAAGAAATGATAAAATCTAAAAAGGGAGCAACAACGTCACCAAATGTACACCTAGTCTAAATAGGGAACCTGTGTACGAAACCATCATCTATAACAGTGTGAGTACTAGAGGTGCTTACAGATCCTTCCAGGAGCAGGAACCAGGGACGACGACCACGAAGCATCATGTCCGCGCTGTAGTTGGCCAACTGTGAACATAATTTGGTGATCAGCTTCGACGGCTTTTTCTTATCATTTTGATCCACATTTGAACGTGCAGAAGGTCTCTACCATCTAGTACGTACTACGTAGTTACAACTTACAACTTACTACGTTGTTTTATACTCTTTATCTTGACTCTTGACCCTTGAGCGGCGTTGAGCCGACTCTTAGTCTTGACTTTGAGTCATGGACTCATGGAATCAAAGTGGTACCGTGATCCGTGGCCGTGCATATATAAATAATCTTTGCAACTCAAATTGAAGACTTAAAACACTGATACTGATAATATTTACAGTCAAGTTTCAACTATCATCATAATCCTGGCGCAGTACAGCTCTAAAATAATATATCTATTTAGATGAGTGAAATCTCAAACAACTTAAACCACCTTGCATCTTGGAGGTTTGAACTTTGCACCAAGGTAACGTATGTGCACAGTGCCGATAGTAAAGCGTGAAGTATGAGAAAAATATGGTAGTAAATTGTATATAGGCCGACGTTATCTTAAAATCGGCAAATAATTATATTAAGTATCAACAGCTCTTTGTTTGAAGAGTTGCATGCGCTACAACCTGAATAGATCTGTACTTCAGATATCGGTGTTATCCAGCTAGTCCAGATTTAGATTATAACTTGTAGCCCGTACGTCATATATAGTATAGTACTTGATTATTTTATATACAACTAAATTTAAATGTGATCACCAGCTGCCATTATCAGTGCTTGTACATAATTAATACTATGTACGTCAGATCTAATTCAATATAAATTCATTATATAATTTTATAGGCTGCAAATTATATTATATAAATATTGGTTATATATGATCAAGCAGCTTCATATAATTGACGATATTGTAAGCGTAGCTAACGCCGCTCATGATTATTTATCTATTTATATAATGTGCTTGAGTTGTTGAGAGAATGCAATTGTTCATCTACAATTAGAACACACGTCAGATGTGAAACTGAGATGTTGCAAAAACAACATTCAAGATCCGGTCAAAAGCGGTAGTATTTTCGAGAATACTAACTTTATTTCATAACTTTTCCAAGCAATTTTTACTCAACTTCTAAGGTTACGAGCCAAAGTTAATCTAAAAGTTAAAGTGACTGCAAAAAGTTCAGAAAGTAAAAACACTCTCTACAATGTTGATGTTATCCAGTTCGATTTTATTAAGTACGGTGGCAAACTACCTACTTAGATAGATTCAAAAGCCCAGTGATGCGAAAACCAAAAATTTATGGGGTTCAATCAGTTCATGATCAGTTTCCTACATGGACTGCAAAGGTGAACTCCTGGATTCCCGGAATTCATTTCCTAGTACAAGTTTTCTAATCATACAGAATATTGCCTTTTCTGAACGACTGCATAACATCGAAATTGTAACCGAGAATTCAGAAAAGGTCGACGATATTTTTCGAAAATCCCCAAAAAGACCGGAAACTCCCAAAAGGGCACGTCTTTCTTACTATTGTACAGCATTCAATTAAGAACGCATATACTCATATTCATAGTAGTAAGTATTTCATATCTTTGGCTCTCAAATGGAGTTAAAATTTAGAAATAGAATTACTTCTAACTTCCCTAATTCTCTTTAAAATATTTCCTTGAATTATTCATATTTTGAGTCCGATTCCCATCTTCAAAAGTCCTTTTCATGACATTACAATTATTACTTCACTTTATCCACAATACACATTAAAATTATTTCCATCCTATTACTCATTAGTAGGCCCGTCAAATTATATACCTTACATCATTTTATCCCATAATTTAAAGTAGATATATCAGAATTATTCTTGGTCAATTTAGGTCGCCCCAAGACAACTCTGTTCAAAATCAAAAGAGGCCTTTGTGTTAATGGGTACTGAGCAAGCTTTAAATAATATTCTACTCTTAAGTTTATAGATAGTATTAAATCATTTATGGCTGAAATACAAAAATTAAGTTATGACTCTTTATGTTTTCTGGTTCTATCAATATTCATGATTCAAATAAGGTTATTTAGAGCTCTTTTACCATAGTTAAGAGCTCTCAATTTGCGAATGGCTGCGAAATGAATGTGGTTCTCTACTTCAAACGATGGTAATGTCATCAATATTCTGAATAAGAATCCATTTAGTACTCCATTAGAGAGCCATTAAAATTACAAGCATGAACGTATGTCTCTGATAAAATATACCTCTACAAATCGTTCATTATTCCAGGAAATAACAAATAATTGCAAATTTCAATGATTTTTGAAAATGATCGAAATGCTCAAATCCTCGACTTTTCTCTTTTTTTGACTGGCAATAACTCATGACTCAAGTACATGTAGGTATATTTATATGTTATTATTCGTAATATCCTGATTTTCTTTACTAGGAATAGTTACTTTTAGCTTGTAAAGATGATTGATAAGAAACACTAAATTTTATGAAAAAATAATTATTTTGAATAATATTTATTTTAAAAAACAAATATCAAAACGGTAACCTATTTTCTAGAAAAACTTATGATTTATTGAAAATAATGAACCCCAAAAACTCTAAAAAATCTTTTTGAACAATTCCCAAAGTATCTCGTACATGGTATCGACGCAAAAAGTAGCAAAAGCATGGGTAATGCTTTGTAAAATAGTGATTTTGACACTTGGAAGATGTTTCAGCACTATTTGAAGATGAAATAGAGAAATCTGAGGTTTATATACTCTATAGTTATCCAAAAGCTTGCTAAATTATGCCATTATATCGACTGAAAAATTATCTTTCTGAAAATACTAGTTAAAGCACTTCTTTGGAGATATTGGTATCACAAAAGCAGTTTCACGTTTTACTTTTCATGATATTTCCTGATATTTGCGACCTAAAGACGAATGGTCGTTCATCAGGGAAAGGTCCGACTGAAATAACTTCAAATATTAACTTCAAGCACTTAATCTGCTCTAAAATGAAAATTCTGCTCCAAAGTTGAAGTTTCAAGTTAAGTTGAGCTCTCGATTGGCCGAGACGTTTGGGAGACGCGGGCCTAATTGTGACACAACTGATAGTTGATTGGTGGTCTGGTTACGTAGGTAACAGGTGTATATACTATATATAGGGTGGCATATCCTCTCATGTGTTATTGAGAGGTTAAGAGATAGTACACACTATAGTATAGTACATAACAATAGAGTCTATCAAATTGTTTCGACGAGTTCTCAGATTTGGCCGAATTTGTCCCATCGTTCAGACTGGTTTTGAACACTTCTTGATTTTCCCGGTTTTTCAGAAGATTCGTCCCTCAAGGGGCATCAAACCATATAAGATCTCGAATTCTGGCTGAGTAATTCTGATATTCATCTTATTAATTGAAATAAGGAAACAAAATATAAGTAATACAAAAGAGGAAAAGAGGTGTACAATATCTCGAGATGTAACTAGTTCAGCATAAAAATATTAAAGTGGTTATCTTCAATTTTGGTAGAGTTATTATTTTTATAAATTTTGATAGAGAGATAACTTTGTTGATTATTCGAATTCTGAGGAAAAAATTAGAGTTATCAACAACTAAGAGAGTAAATATATATATATAATGCTTTGAAGTTGCTCTGAGAAAATATTCTGTATTAAATTGATGTTCAAATGAGTACTGGCATCTTGTGGGAGAAAAATTCGAAATAAAATATCCGGTTGCGAAAGGGAACCTCCAGTTTTGAAAATCAAAACTCGAAAAATAAATAGGATATTGTAATAGCTGAGCAATATTTGATATTTAGTTGTATTAAAACTATCTAAACAACAATAAAATACAATGGCTGTAAACTCTGATCAAAGGAGAATAAGGAAAGTGAATAAAATTTCCTAAAAGTATAGAATTGCTCTTTAAATGAGTATTTAAAAAGTAACGAAATTTTACATCGAAATCTAATATAGAAAATGTATAATAACTCCAGTATCGATGATATCAAGTACATGCAAATGAGATATGTGATACCTGTGGAGATAACAGTTTGAGTGGTCTAAGAATTACTTTCATAAGAGCAGTTTTATTCAAAAAGTTTCCATCATCAAGTTATGTGTTATTTTTGCTACAAAATTTGGCGCATATTTTGACCGTGAAACCATTGTGATTTTTGATTCACACCAAAATTTCACGCGAAAATGATGTGAATTTTGGTCGTTTGGCTCAGAATGCAGCTTCCCGCATGAATTGGTTCTTGGACATCTAGAATTTTTTGTTTTTCGTTTTCCACCACTTATTAATGCCGGGCAAAAATCTCCTAACTATGAGACGAGATTTGTTAGTGGCATGATAACTGTTATATATACTGTATACGTCTATTGTAGGCTGTAGCTATCGGAGAATCATGATTAATCATATTGATCAGACCCAGAATTCAGGGTTGCAAATTATAAATAAAATACTAGTGAGTTATTTATATGCAATTACTTAATCCCAAGGAGTTGAACCATGGAATCATAACTATGTACTATAATATAGTTATAACGTAGTTGATTTATAGGACCGCACCGTGTACGTCGTAATTTGTGATGATCAGTTCCATATTTATATATGGGCGGATATATAAATATTATTATTGGCATCGACAGAAAACATATGCTATATAATTCACGATCTAGACGTCCAAAAGGACGTTGTTGATAATATTTTAGTTAATGAAATTAAATATCCTAGTTCACACAAACCACCTATAGATTTTTGATTCTTCATGTTTGGAAGGAGGTATCGTGAAAAGACAATCAGATTACCTCGAGTTACAATGAAGCAGATATGATGAATAGACAAGAAACTTATTAATGATCATGGGATTCAGCACAGCGCATAGTCTTACCTCAATACGAAAACTGCAAAGACCTCGATGGTCTATGTTAGAACGTTAGAAACAAGGCTAAATCGAGTGACATGCTATACGTAGTGTTGAATCTCTATGAAGATATCTGAAAATTTTTGAGACTGAAAAAAAGTGGACTTATCTACAAACATTTACAATAAGAGCATCTTTTAGACATATCTGAGATCTATAATATATATATGGAAGTATTGAATGTCCCAAGAAACTAATCAGATTTGACACCTTCACCAAACTTTGGAGGAAATTCAGGATTTTCACCATTTTTTGATGAACAAGTACACCTAAACATCTGTTAGTAATCAAAGTATCCATTAAGATAGTCAGGACTCAGATATAGAGATCAAGTTGGATATAGCTAAATCTGTTGTCCAGCGGCAACGGAAACTGACAATTCATAGTGATCATTGATAATTCTAGCCTCGTATTAATATGAATTACCCAGAAGCAAGACAACAAAGCGCTTACCAACAAGGTCTGTTTTGGTGATCGAATTAAAGGAATCTCATACATACCATTCTTCTTTAGGAATCTGGCTCATTGCTCTTGGAATATGTAATCCGCATCCAATCCAAGTACCACCATCTAGACTGTTAGTCAATCTCCCTGATTTCTTTTGCAATTGCAATCCATTCAATAAGAGATTATAAGGCCTAAGTATGTGTAAATCAAACCGATACGTACTGCAAAGCGTGCAAGCTATTGGTCTACACATATTGTACTGATGTTTATTGAACTTCACTAGCCTTCTGCCGTGGGTCTAAACTTCTGAAATGGTGGATCAGCTTCATCAACTTTCGATTTCAAAATTCTCGATGGATTCAATCCTTCGAGGCGGAAGTGGAACGTGATGTGGCGTGCGTGCAGTGTGGCACGCAACTGCGATTAGTGAAAAAATGTTGCAGCCATAAAATATTTGTTCAACCTGATCACAGATATACTCTTATCAGTGAAATACGATACAAGATTTCTTAGAGGTGACTTTCTAGCTTTAATTCACTTACAGTACTGAAAAAACTCGTAAAATATTGGATAGAAAATGTGAATATTTATATGTGCAAACTCGTAGCCAAGAGTGTCCTAACCTAGCCCAATGGTTCAAACAGTTGGTGTTTTAACTTGTTCATTTCCTGACATTATCTCTTCCACATCTAAATTCTCTTGGATATTCCACAACTCAGAATACAAAGAATTATCAACTTGAAGCAACTCATGATGAGTACCTTCTTCTTTAACAGCACCTTTGCTCAATACAATGATTTTGTCAGAATCTGCAATGGTTCTTAGTCTATGGGCAATTGAAACATTAGTATTTGAATTCTCTTTAAATATACTTTTGATTGTTCTCAATAAAGCCTGTTCAGTATGTGTATCTAACGCAGATGTGGCTTCATCAAAGAATGTTATTGGCGATTTCTTCAATAATAATCTAGCAATAGCTAATCTTTGTTTCTCACCACCCGAAATCATCATACCCCTTTCACCAACGATAGTTTCAACCCCATCAGGCAAGTCTTTGACTAATTGATCCAACCTTGCTTCTTTGATAACTTGACGAACTTCTTCATCCGAGGCATCCAATCTACCATACCTAACGTTTTCTAGAATCGTATCATTGAATAATGGTGTATCCTGAGGAACAACACCAATAGATTGTCTCAAACTTTCAACTGTGACTTTTGATATATCTTGGCCATCTATCAATATCCTACCGCTTTGGACATCATAAAATCTGAAGATTAATCTCAAGATGGTTGATTTCCCACTTCCAGATGGACCAACAATGGCAACTTTTTTACCTGCCGGAATAGTGAAACTAGCGTTTCTCAAGATTGGTCTATCTGGGTGATAGCCAAATGAAACATTTTCAAACCTAATCTCACCAGAATTTAACGTATTCAACTGTAATGGTTTCGCAGCTGGTATATCTTTAATCTTTATTTCATGATTTTGTAATTGGAATAAGTTTTCCATGTCTAATAATGATTGTTTCAATTCTCTGTAAACTGAACCTAAGAAGTTTAAAGGAACGGATAATTGAAAAACCAATTGATTAATCAATACCAAATCACCAACAGTTAAAGAACCAGAAGTTACTCCTTGACATGCCATATACATCATAGCAGTTAAAGCAGAAGTGAAAATCAAATTTTGACCAGCATTCAAAAATGCTAAAGAAGTTGCAACTTTGATGGATGCGTTTTGATATTTCGTTAACGCATTATCGTATTTCCCAGCTTGGAATCCTTCATTATTGAAATATTTCACTGATTCGTAGTTAATCAAGGAATCCAAGGCAACACTGGCAGCTTGATTATCAGCGTTATTGGCCTGTCTTCTAAAACCAGTTCTCCAGGCAGTTGTTTTTATAGTGAATAAAGAATACGCTAACATGGTTGTTAATGTTACTGCAGCAAATTGCGCACCATAATTGTATGTCAAAATACCGCAAACAACAGAAATTTCAAACGTTATTGGCAAGATGTGGAAAACCATAGCGCTCAACACATACGATATACCTTTTGTACCCCTATCTATGGCTCTAGTTAAACCACCAGTTTGTCTTGATAAGTGGAAATTCAAATCCAAGTTCAACAAGTGAACAAATGTATTGTGAGCGACTCTTTTGATTGCGCTTTGTGCTACTGAGGCAAATATAGCATTTCTCAATTCACCTAATAAGACAGCACCAAACCTGGCACCCCCATATGCTAATATAATGGAACCTACCACTGCACTCAATGTACCGACTTCACCAACCCAATCGACGTTCATTGAATCAATAATCTGTTTGAAGAAAAATGGGACTTGAACATTCAATATCTTGGAACCGATCAACATTGTCAAGGCCAATATGACTCTGACTTTGAATGCAGGTTTATTTTTGGGCCAGATATAAGAGAGTAAATCACGAAGCATCTTCATTTGAGAGGTTGATATCTTTCTACCAAAAAGATAAGTTGAAGAGTCTTTCTTGCTTGTTATTATGACATCTGATTGATTTGGTTTTGACGGAGAGGGATTTAACTTTGCTAAACTGGATGAGAGAAATCTGTTTGATATGAATTGGTTTTTGAGTAGTCTTGAATTCTTGGTGAAGTGGATATTGCCGTTTGGCTTTCCGAGAAGCTGAACTGGTTTTGATGCTAATGATCTGGTTGGAGTCTGGTGTAGTCTTATGAGAGGTGTGAAGGGACTGGAAAGACCGAACGGATGTTTGAATCCGTGCTTGAACATGGTGAAGTTGGGTGACGGGTGTTGTCCTTCTGCTTTACCTGACTGAATATGGAATATATCTTCTTGAGACGGTTTGGCTCTGAGCTGTGATTCGTGAATCCCCTGAGATCTCTTGTCTGTTGTTCACTTATCACCATTCTGATTCGTGAAATGTCGCAATTTTTTCAACGGCGGTTTGGACACACTTCCGATATTTATCTATACGATCTTTGGATCATGATTCATAACCGTTTATGCTTTCTCTCTACGATTTTATTCACTTCACACCATCAACATCTTATCATTATTATTCTAACTTCTAACTATTGACTTTTTAGTTTCAACTTTCTACTACCTAATTCTGAGCATTAGTTCTGGCGGTAATCTCAGCTTGCTTCACCAAATTCGAAGGAGCGTCCAATCTAGGTAACATGATCTCAATCATTCTGATCTTGTCATTCTTAGCAAAATCTTCAGAAGTGAACAACTCTTCTATATCACCAACAGTTGTAACACGCGTAGCCTCATAATCTTTAGCATTAAACAAAGGCAATAAACCCAAATTGTTCCAAGGCTGGATATCATTATACGAAGCATTCAATCCGTGGATCAATCTCTCGATGGTATACCCGTCATTATTCAACACAAACAAATATGGCTTGGTGTTCCATCTAACCATGGTGGAGATCTCTTGAACAGTCAACTGTAAAGACCCATCCCCTATGAATAAGATGACTCTTCTGCTTGAATCAATCTCCTCGGCAGCCATCACAGCTCCTAACGTTGCACCCACAGTGAAACCGATTGAGCCCCATAACACTTGAGATATACCGATAGTATTATTAGGGAATCTGGATTGCACAACACCAAACGCTGAAGTACCTGTTTCAGTGATAATGATATCCCCTTCTCTTAACCAAGAGGACAATCTTGACCATAACCATTCTTGCGAAATAGCAACTTTTGGGGATTTGGGTGTTGGAACAATAATACGTTGAGGAACTGCAGCAGGTTCGTAATATCTGGCAGCTTTACCTGCTCTTGATATCAATTGTTTCAACACGAATTGCATCTGAACACCAGGGAAAGTTGCCTGACGAATCTTTGTATAATCTGAATGGAATTCAACGATATTTTTAGTCTTGTAAGAATAAGAAAAGGAACCGGTATTGAAATCTGACATTAAACCACCAACAGACAAAATTAAATCAGCAGATTCAACAGCTTCTTTCACATTTGGATCAGATAATGTACCAACATAGACACCGCCAAATCTTGGATGCTGTTCATCAACACCACCTTTCCCCATTGGAGTAACGAAGACTGGGAAATTAGTAACATCAACTAGAGCTTTAGCTTCAGCTTTAACATTATGTCTGGATGCGCAGGCATCAACCAATATAACTGGATTCTTAGCCTTTGAAATTAAATCTAAAACTGTTGAAACCACTTCTTCTTCAGCTTCAGCATCGTTTGGTTGTAGAGATAAATCAATTGGAGTATCTAATAATGAAGCTGGAACTTTTGAATCAACCAAATTGGCTGGTAAGCCGACATAAACTGGTCGTTGGTAAATATAGGCCTCTCTAATACATCTATCAATCTCACCAGGAGCTGAATGAATATCTGCTATGAAAGCAGTGGTTTGTGAGATATTAGTCGACATTCTGTGGAAAACCGTGAAATCACCATTACCCAAAGTGTGATGCAACAACAATTGTTTAGCTTGAGACGAAATAGATGGAACACCAACAACGTGTAAGACACCAACATGTTCAGCGTAAGATCCAGCAATACCGTTCAAAGCTGATAACTCACCAACACCAAAAGTCGTCACCAAGCAGGATAATCCTTTCAATCTTGAATATCCATCTGCAGCGTAAGCTGAGTTTAATTCATTGGCATTACCAGCCCATCTCATCCCATCAACTTCATATATTTTATCTAATAATGATAAGTTGAAATCGCCTGGTAAACCAAAGACAGTGTCAACGGATAGTTGATGTAATCTTTCAAAAAGATAACGTCCTAAAGTGATTTCTGACATGTTTTTTTTGTATTGTTTGTAATAATCAATAATACTTATTAATGCCTTCTGCCAGATTGATGATATATTATAGATCTTTTGTGATAGTATTTATACTTTGGATTATAATTTATAAGTTCTCTTGATATATCGGATGATTTCAAAGTAGTGCTGCCAATCTGCGAACCATGGCTGCAAAATCCTGTCTAAACGCATAATGTTCCACTACTATTCCTCTAATTCCATGTAAACGAATATAAATGAAGATTGAATGCTCTTACACAACACAGACACCCGTTTTCTATATGATGGACTTGAAGGATGGGTTGTGGCAGATTTCATGTTGAGAACCCTTACGCGAATATTCTCTTTCATAGGAGAATATTTTAGTATATTTGAATAAGTGGATATGGAGTTATTTGTCCGATAGAGTTGTAAGTTGTAACTGGACGCTTTGGCAACGCAAAAGTATGAACCATTCACGATGAAGAAGGAATCCAGACTCAGGAGTCAGAACATCTTCTTGTACTACACGTACCTTTCCCTTTTTTTTTCATTGCTTCTACTTGAGAATTCCCACCTCTTTTCGTTCGTCGTCGTTCATGCGCTTACAAGAACTTGAAAACATCCGACTTTTGCTTAGGCACTCAGGAGTGCGAGTCGGGACGACCATGGTCCATGATGGTGGTCAGCGACTCAGCATTGAAGAAACATCAAGCCATGGCCATCATATGAAGTACGTCTACAGCCTACTAATCTTCTCAGAATAGTAGAGTCAAGAGTCAAGACTCAAAATGGTGAATCGAATGGTCTTCCTCAAAGATCCCACAATCGACTCCACCAGTAAACAAAAAAGACGGGGACGGCGGGCGGTGAAATTAATTTTGGTGTCTGGGTGTTTGCACAAAACCATTTCCACGTGCGTTTTATGCTGTTTTCCAAAACACCAAAAATCCTTAAAAATCAGGTGAAAACCACATGAGAAACTCGTGATCATTTTTATTTTAATTCGTTCCACACCAAAATCAAAACAAACAGATAACATAATCTGATAAGAAACGTATGTAACCAACTAGCATCTATCACCAACAAAGAATGACTTTAACTAACTTTTTAGTTCGAAATGCAAGTCAACCCTCCTCAAAAAAGATCCAGCAATGATATGGATGATCATGAGAAAAAGTACAAAATGAAGGAAAATGAAGTCTCTGCAGCTACTGCTGCTGCTTCTGCTGCTTTAAAATTTGATGATTCTAGTTTGGATGATTTATCTCCAAACAAAAAACATCAACATACAAGTGAGTTGGCAATTGATTCGGAATTGTTAGGCCACCAACCTTCGTACGCTTCAAGTCAACAACAACAGCAGCAGCAGCAGCAACAACAACAGTCAAATTTACAACAACAACAATTTCAGCAGTTAGCTTATCAAAATATGATCAGACAGCAACAACAACTGAACCAACAAGATCAACATAACCATCAATTACAACAATTACAACAGCAAGCTCAAAATCAACAAGATTCGGCATCCCATTCACCAAACCAGTCTGCAAATTTAGTAGGTGGTAATTCTAATAATAAGCCAATGGCAGGTACTGATGAATGGCACAGAATCAGAAGAGATAATCATAAAGAAGTCGAGAGACGTAGAAGAGAGAATATTAATGTTGGCATAAAAGAATTGGCTGCTTTGTTACCTACCACTGATACGAATAAAGCTCAAATTTTACAAAGAGCTGTTGAATATATCAAGAGGTTGAAAGAAAACGAAAACAATAACATTGAAAAATGGACATTAGAAAAACTTTTAACTGATCAAGCTGTGGCTGAATTATCTGCTTCAAATGAAAAATTGAAAGCTGAATTGGAAAGAGCTTACAGAGAAGTTGAACATTGGAAAAAGGCATGCGCTTCTAAAAATAAAGATTAGTGGTTACTTCTCTGTTCACCTGTATCAATACTTGTTATATTTTATTGTTTCCATAATGTATTTTTAAGATTTCAGCTTTGCTACTTTACTGTTTAGTTCTATTTGGAGGTTAGTTTTTTTCATTTGTTTTAATCTATATATTTCCCTTAATCGTTCTTGTAAAGTTTAACCAGCAGAGTGACTATATCCCAATCACATGTAGTTTCGTACAATAATATTTATATCATCCTAAATCTAATTATATCAAATTAAATATTTATAATTCGGCAAAGCTGGCTACACATAAAATACAATAAATTATAAAATACATATTAACTTCAAACAAGAATAAATCAACCATAAAACGGAAAACAAACCATTAAACAATAATAAAACCGAAATTATAACTGATATAATACATCTTGAAAGATGAAGAAATGAAACGGGATTAAAAGGCAAACAAAAAACAAATGACTGAACACTTAAAAGGTTTCTTCAAAAAAGTAGAAACTATGCTGTGATTGTGATGGATATGTGGATTATTGACTGTCTTCCTTCTTCTCTTCTTTGTTTTCTTCTTCTTTCTGATATTCTTTACGTTCTTCTTTATGTTCTTCTTTATGTTCCTCTTTCTGTTCCTCTTTCTGTTCCTCTTTCTGTTCCTCTTTCTGTTCTTCTTTATTTTCCTCTTTATGTTCTTCTTTATGTTCTTCTTTATGTTCTTCTTTATGTTCCTCTTTCTGTTCCTCTTTCTGTTCTTCTTTATGTTCCTCTTTCTGTTCCTCTTTCTGTTCTTCTTTCTGTTCTTCTTTCTGTTCTTCTTTATTTTCCTCTTTATGTTCTTCTTTATGCTCTTCCTTATGTTCCTCCTCCTTATGTTGTTCTTTAGATTCTTCTTTAGATTCCTCCTTAGACTGCTCTGGGTTATTCTGATTTGTATTATTATTCACTGATTCATGAGTATCTTTATTAGTGGCGTGAGAATTATCATTTGATTTAACAATCTCATTTTCAACCCTAGTGTCTGAATTTTTAATCTCACCTTGAGCAGAGTCCCCTTCTTTCAGTTCTTTATGTCCAGAGCTTTCTTCGCTTTCAATTGCATTAGAATACCCCTCATCTTCAACGTTATCATCAATATTTGCTTCATTAAAATTGGATTTTTCGTATGAAGCCTTTGATAATTCAACCAATGCAGCCAAGTTTGAAACAGCTTCTTCATAGTTGATAAATTCATTTCTAATTTTGAACATGAAAGTATCTGGTCTCAATGGAGGGAAATTCTTTCTTGTAGAAATTAATGTTTCGGCAGACTTGTTAGATTGTAACATTAACATTTCTTGTTCATGGAATTGTGTGAATTTTCTTGAATTGAAATATTCAATGAATAAATCATCGTTCTTCAATAATTTCAAAATAGTGGATTCATTGAACATTTTAACTTCACCATATATGTTCTCATCTATCGACCTCTTCCCAAGGTCAATTCTGACACCAGTATCAGAATCAATATAATCATAATTAGATAATTCCCATTGAGTTTCATTTTTAGTGAACGCTTCTAAATATTCTTTGTGTAACCATAATCTTAATTGAGGTAAAAACATGAAATCTTCAAAGTTATCAGTTGTGATACCCTTTTCATATTCAATCGCTAAAATTTCAGAATAAGATTTAGGAATATATGCAGCTTGACCTTCAACAAAACTTAAAACTAATGGTGACAATTCTTCATGAGTAGAAAAATGATTGTTACGACAATTATACGCCTTCAAGTAATGATTCTTAGCTAACCCATTACCTTCAAACCCGGATGGTAAAGTACTCAAATATCTATCAGGTGTATTAGTTTCAGTTAAAGCTAAACCTGTGATATCAATGTATAAACCAGTATCAACGTCAATAAATCTTGCATCAATATTATTATTCCCATTACCTCGGACTCTCTGTGTGATGAACGAACCACAATCTATAAAGTATCTACCAAAGCCTTCCTCCATATCTTCAACAACCAATGATTGATTGTATAGTTGAGATAATTTGTGCAAATCCATAACTGGGACTTGAACATCGATATCATTGTCCCATGGGAACGCAAGGCCATTCCAGTACCAACTTAACAAGGATCCATGAGCAATCCAAGTGTTGATACCATGAGTTCTAGAAAATGATAACCAAACTCTTATCAACCTATGTAAAACCAACTCCTGTTCCTTAGAACGAATAGAAATACCATTGAAAAATCTCCAATCGTAATGATCACCGTATGGGAAACCAGGTTCTGATGAGAGTAATCTAGCCTCACTAAAATATTTTGGTGGTCCACCATTTTTAATCTCATGATCTGAGTATTTTAAGCCATTATAATAGCTAAGATCTTGATCAGAAAGTAATGAGACATCTTTGTTTTCGTACTCTTCTATTATAGATTCATATGGGAATAAGAATGATGATTTAGGGATCTTGACTTCATAGTCATGAATAACTGATTCTTTATTTGGAGAGACTGTTGACATTAAGGACCTGAATTCCTTAACAGGATCAACAGTTAAGGATTTAGTATTTGACATATAACGATCAACCATCTTTGAATCTAATAATTTAGTTGAAGTTTTGTTTGGCTTGAAAGAATATGAACCACTTTTAGACAAGAATATAACTGATAAAGGTGGAGGAGCTGACGAATACAAAAATGATTTTCCAGCTACTTTAGCAATATCTGTTGTTGATCTACCAGGACTGTCATGAACTTGGAACCCAGTTTTGAGTTTGTTTCTTATATATTGATGTGATTCGATTGGATTGCGTTTAGAATCTCCAATACAATATAAATTAATATTTTTGATATCATCATCATTTTGAGATACTTGGGAAAGGTGATTTTGAGCATCCAAGATTTCACAACCTGGTTTTAATTCATCATTCAAGATTAAGTATTTATTCAAATGTGATAAATCAAGCCAATCGTACCAATGAAACGGCAAAACAACTTCAGACTTAGGATCTTTCACCAAAATTTGTTTCAAATTATTGACATATATACCAAATGTGAATCTTGGATCGTATGGTTGTAACATCAGTATATTTGCATGGTCTTCGTAGTAGTAGTTCGGAATCTTTACTTTCGTGCTTGATAATCTAGTATCCAAGACCCAGAACTTGTCTTCTTTGTCTATTTTGATTTTTCTGTTATATTCACTTGAAACTATCGCTTCAAAATCAGTGTTTTCAGAAGAAGTTAATTTTTTGAAAGCTCTGAAGAAATTTTGAGAACCTTTGTAGTGATCTTTGAGGTTCTTCAACTTGAGATTCGATTCATCATCTATTTTGAAGAGAGTCAAAGATATAAGGTAAAGCAATATGAAAAAGGACAATACTGAAATGGCCTTGAATTGTCTTATGGGAAACATGATCAGAATTGTTTCTTTTTTTCTCTATTGGGAAGATTGATCAAGTTTCAAGGACTCAACAGGAGAAGATCAGAATATACAGAAGCAAAACCTAAAACCAAATTTGAAAAAGTCACACGAGACAAGAAACGATAAAAGAAGAAGTGTCTTTGTTTAAATACTTTCTATCCATTTGAAGAATGAACATCTCGAATCTCAGACCGTAAAAAAGGGTATAGTTTTCATTTGGCTGGGACGCGTCACGCTGCTTACAGCTCGGCTGGCCAAGGGTATTCCGACCCAAATAAGCGAGATCCGTCCCATATCGACGCACAGTTTAAATGCTCTCGAGGGTAGTCGTGAGTCGAGCGCTCCGTTCAATCTCTTCTGTAACAAGATTTTGGCTTTTTCCACAACACTGGTTCCAGTGATTGTGAGCTGGAATCAGCAGAAATTGTTCAGAATTTGGATCCTGTCATTATTATTGTTATTATTATTAAGTATCCTAGATTCAAATCCCTCGTGGTCAGCAATGGGCTTCAGTGTCACTGTGCCAAACAATAATGAAAGTATTGAAAAAATGGAGCACTGTTTTCAATTCTTTTTTAACTCTACTTGTTTATCTTAACGCTAGTATGGCTAGGCGTAGAGAAACGGGCCTAGCTAACGAATATTTATACGTCTGTGATCTGTCTCCCAATCCCCTCGAAAATCAGGTTTAAAGTTAGGCTGGTTTCGACTTCCGGCTGAAGATTGGGCGCCAAGTATAGAGCTCTCTTGTGACTCTTTATAGTGATTAATTTTATACCAAGTGATTTGGAGTCTGAGTAAAGAACAACTCTTTGGCAGGGAAAGAGACAACACGTCCTACCATTGGTCACTGACCACTGGCTATCTAGTCATTTGTGTAGTTACCAGTGTGTACTGTATGTACTACGTCTTGTATATCCTCTGGGCGCCTAATATAAGTTATATACCTGTGTGGGACAGGGCAACTGCCAACCAGTGACCGCTGTATAAGATAGAACCGATTGTACTATTTCAGGCAATTTTAATAATTGTAGTAGGCCCCCGATCTGGTCTGGTAATCGGTACATTGATAGACTCTACTGTTAGCTGTAAGTTGTAACTTGTTGGGTTCAATGGACCAGATCCTAGAGGATTATATACAACTTGACAACTACAAGTGTCCCCGACTCCCCAGACTCCAGATAGCTGTTCAACTCACGTACAGTTCTATTGGACATAGGAAGAACTTTGTTGAGTGACTACTGATGGGCCATGGCCCATGGGCCCTCAAAGTCCAAATTAGCAAAGGGAAAGGGAAAGGGAAACTTTTGAGTTCTAAAACGTGCATGAGGAATCTGATTTCAGAAATTCAGATAAGTAGATACGCTCCCGCTTAGCGTTTCGTCTTAAAGATTACACTTTGAAAATTGATATAGGTAAATAATACATTGCTAAATGGATATATGATTCTATTATCATATTTTCTCTGTCCATTCAAGGTGTAATTGAATCGCGTCTACTGGTAATTTATTAATCAAACTTGGCTAGGGATCGGACTAAATGATTAATTAAACTATACAAATTCCATGATAATTATTGTTACGAACAATCACGAAGGCTTTAATACGCAGATACACTATAATTAGTAATTACAGTTACAACTTACAACATGGAAGATGAAACGGATTCGGTAATCAAGAAAAGCAACGGGATGACCATTACCTTGGTTGGAACTTGGTCAACCATCAATGGCTACCTTACTATTATAAGTTATAAGTCACATAATGTGGTATACAAGTGTGTTAGGTTCTCAGTGGCCTAACATCTAGACGGTAATAGGTATACAGAGTCCGACTCCAGACCCTAGTATATAGTTGGATCGTGCACGCATGTAGTTACGGTTTCGAAACTAGAAAACGTTCGACGGTCGACCCTGACTTGCAAGTTGCGATGACCAATGGCAATGACCATCCTAAGTTCCTGAATCTTACAGTTTAGTATTTACCCTAGCTAGAAATTGCTGTTTACACAAAAGTTGGCCATAGTCTCTAGAATCTATATAGCTGTAACTTATGAGTCGTGACTTTCCTTTACTCCTGAGTGGGCTCTAAATTTAAGACTGGGCTGCTTAATTATTCGAGAGGTTGACATGGAGACTCGAGAGTAGAGGTTCCCGGATGTAAACTGATGCGATTGGTTCATTTCAAGCTTGAAAGATAGAATGAGGATAAAATCTCGAAAAAAGTGAGAAGCAGCTGCTATTCACTGGCCAGGTTGAAATCATGTTATAGGCTGCCTTGATCACATACGTATACCGTATACGGTATATAGTATTTGGATCATGATAAGATACAATTAACGTATTTAATTTTATTTTTTAATTTTAAAACTTTTATTCCGATTCTCCTAACAGAGAATGGTAGTGTCGTAAACAAGATTATATAATAATATCAGCTATAAACACCTGTACCATCAAGGAGTCCAAATCATGGAATGAAATGTCTTTGTTAACCCAGTACGTCCTGGGAATGCTGATTTAAGCATTATTTAACCAATTTTATCTATAACTTCAGTCAATCTAATCTCTAATTTGAATACCTTTATCTTCAATATAGTTTTTCAGATACACGAATATCTTTTCAATATTAGGTCTCACTGGTCTCTTTGGCGAGCCACTTGTTATTCTTATTTTGGAATCATTAAGCAGCATGTATATCAAAGAAGAGGTGTGAATCGTTGTAGCTAAAGCTAACAGTATTTGTTAGGCTTGTAGCGTAGTTGTATCAGAACCCAGAAGGGCAAGTATCATCCAAGTCAAAAATTGCTGATTTTTTCATATCAGCAGCAAATTTGCGTTCATCTGTAGCGAGGTTAGATAGCTTGGATCTTTCTCCGAGACCCCTTCTCTCATATTTGTTAATTTTAATGAATCTGAGGATTCTATTAGCATTTATGATTTCATCTGGATCTGAGAGTTCAATGATATCTGTGAATTTTGAAATGTTCGCAGGTAAGATCTCTTTAACTTTTTTTATACCTTCACATTCTTCGTGGAAATGGTGTATACTCTCGTTTGAGTCCTCAGCGAGGCACAAACAGCATTCTTGATATCCTTCTGGATCGATATGATCCATCTGGTAGAAAGATCCGCCCAAAATTAACATATGTAGATCATCAGTAGCACCAAAGCATTTCTTTTCAATCTTATTTATGCGCTTCCAAAGTGCCTTCATTTGCTTGGCCAGCGCGATCTCGTCCAAGTAACTCATTTCCTTCAACTTATCTGATACAAGATATCTCTGGGTCTTGGATTTGTAAAATTTCTTGTGAGTCTGATTGAAATCTGTGGATGAGATTTCTTCGGAGTCCCATTCACAAGTTCAGCGAGCCTGAGCTTTTTGAGAGAGAATTGGTTCACTTCTTCTCCTGAATCTATCATGGTGATATAACTTATCATATTGTTATCTGTGATCTCTCTCCAGGATTCAAAAAATCTATTCCATCTAATTTTATAGTTTTCACGGCTCGTCCCAGATTGATACTTCTTTTTAACTTTCGTAAAAAAGTTGCTCTTGTGATGAATCATGTGAGCATGATCAATATCGGAATTGCATAGATAATCAATCCAATTATATCTGTAGCTTTGGCCTTGTTCTAGATAGCCTTCTCTTCTAAGTTTTCTTTCCGTTGCCATCTTTCTAGACTCAACGTCATCTGCAATGAG